>BKCP01004439.1:452999-471859 GCA_008636005.1 Striga asiatica | reverse complement strand
TTTTTTTCGGTTTTTAAAATATATATAGATATATATTTATTTATATATATATATTTAATATATATTTATTTAAATATAGTTTATTTTTTTTTCTTAAATAATAAATAATTAAAAAATGTATTAATATTAGAAATTTAAGTAATTAATTTCATATATATTATTATATATATGATTAATGAAAAAATATTAATAATATATTATTAAGAAATAAATATATTAATATTTAAAATATATTAATATGTATACTAATTATTCTCTCCCTTTCCTGCTAGGATTGAAAATTCTGTATTTTACATAAGTTTAAAATTTTTTATTTAGGCTGATGAGTATGTTGCCGAGTTCGAAGGTTCTGGACCCCGACACACATCCACTCGTAATGTGAATGCTTCCGCTCGACGGGAGAGGGAACAGATGCTCCTTCATGCTCGCAGGGTACAGACTGCCCAGGCTGGTAGTTCAAGACATCTCTTTGCTTCGATACAGAGTGGTCAGCAGTCTGGCCCACTCATGCCTCAGTCTGGCCCACTCATGCCTGGCAGTTCGAGTGGTCAGCAGTCCTTGTCAGTGATGCCTAGCAGTTCTGGACGTTGCCCGGCTATACGTATTGTTCATCGACGGGACTCCACTTATGAGTCGGCAGTCAGGAGTCCGGCGGATGATGATGATCATTATCATGATGAT
The DNA here is from genome assembly GCA_008636005.1 of Striga asiatica. NCBI lineage: Eukaryota > Viridiplantae > Streptophyta > Magnoliopsida > Lamiales > Orobanchaceae > Striga > Striga asiatica. The sequence goes on along the minus strand of BKCP01004439.1, from coordinate 471,178 downwards.
GATGACGACGAGCAGGCCTATGAGTCAGACTTTGATGCAGTGATAAGTCGGAAAATGTGCTTATTTTATATGTTTCATAGTGTATTTTTATACATTTAATTTATTCGCATATTTATATTTTTCGACTTATTTATTATTTAGATGGATTAATATACATTAATATTTTTATATTTATTTTCAGCATATTGACGGATTTATGTGGAGGAACATTAGAGGAGGAGAATTGTGATTTGGGCCAAGGCTAGAGGCAACCCAATAGCGAGTCACGCAGCCCAAATTAAAACATGGGAAGTTTAATTAATTGCTGGGAGTTAATTAACACAGGCAGCCAAGCATTTTTTGGAGCCCATGACTTTGGTTGACTCACGTGAATGAATGGGGATAAGTTTTGACCAATCAATTTTGATTGGTTGAAAGTTCATTGCCTTGGATTTATTTGGGCATGATAATTAACCTGGGGGAGAATAATTATTTTGGAGGATTTATTTTAAAGAAACTCCTTCACACACGTAGCATATTGGCTGGGAATTATTTGCCACGGAAATAAAAGGCCAAGACTCATAGCCGCAAAGAAACACTTATTTCGAGAGTGAATATATATTTTACGAGATAAAGCACGACTGATACACGCGAGCAGAGGAGAAAAGAAATAGCGCAGCGGAAAGAATACACCACGCAGATTGTGAAAGAGGCTACACACGCGGAGGGAAGCCGCAACCGTACACGAGAGAGATATTTTTTATCTTCTCTCTTTTATCATTTATTGATTTTCATTAGTATGTTAGGCTAGACTTTTTATCCAGTTTGAGGGGATGTTTGAACCCTAATTCCGATTTGTCTATGAATTGGATGATCTTTATTTATTGTTGATTAATCTAGACATCGTATTTATTTTTGTCGATGAGTTGATTCATGTTATCTGTCTTTAAGGTCTATGAATTATGGGTGTTTGATTTATTGGCCAGCTAGGTTGAATATTCATAGTTTAATTGCCAGATTCGAGACTTTAATCCGTAATTGTTATTGTCTTGTTTCGTTAGTAGTAAACTAGGGGTCGTGCATCTCTAGGGTAGCGTGAACATAAGTTAAATGGTCCGAGCTTGTGCGTCCATTGCTTAGACTGACCTATTTTCCTAGAAATTAATGCTGCTAGTGTATTAAATCTAGAGAGCTTATTCTAGGCTGTCAACTAGTTAGGTTTAGTCGAAGAGCTTATTTCGATTAAATATTCAGTAAGGGAAAATTCGGTTAACAGAGCTTGTTGTTAGCTAGGGTCGGTAATTCATTAGCAATTTAAAGAAGGTGTCGAAATTAATTAACGGTAGATTGAGATTAGGTGATAACTGAACCGAAAACTGGACTTCTCTTATTTTATTTGATTTTTATTTTTAGTTTTATAAATCAATCCCCCCATTTTTACTGCTTTCTTAGTTTAGTTCAATTAATACAAAATTGCACAATTTAATTCCTACTCCTCGTGGGATCGACCCTTACTCGCTGTTACTACTAGTTAGTAGAGGTTAGTTGAGGAAACTTTATAAATTTAAATTTGCCGCGTCGAGACGTGCGGTCATGCAGCTGAGCAGCTACAGCCACTGCCACAGGGACGTCCAGCTAAACGACTCGGCCGTTGATCCTCCACGACAGGCTAGGGGCCGTTATACGGGCGCTGCGTCATCCTCAGGTAAATGATTTACGTATTTATTGTTGTTTACCATTAGATATTATTTTATTTAATAATAGCGCGTCATTGATACAATCAATCACAGTATGTCGTATATATATTGATTGTTCTATTATAATACAGGGGCGAGCAGCAAACGCACTAAGTGTGACGACTGGCTTGTTAAAGCCCTAGTACCCGGTGGCCCCTTTGACGGGAGTGTTATCCCTAGTTTTCTATGGCACGTAGCCTCCCGAATTTGGACTGGACATGTTAGAGGCACGTTGAAGTGCCAAAACAGGATGTCAGCAAACGGTCTTTTGAGGGAGTGGCTTGTACAGATGGCTGAGGCTCCACGAGATATGATCCGTCCGACCGGGCTATCACATTTTGCGTCCAGCATGCATGACCACATCGACACTCCACTTATTTCAGCATTTGTGGAGCGGTAGCAGTCGGAAACCAACTCGTTTCACCTGCCTTTTGGTGAAATGAGTATCATGTTGCACGACGTGAGGGCCATATTGGGGGTTCCTGTCGTCGATGCGGTAGTCACAGGGAACCCCGACAGCTTGACACAGCAAGCGCACTGCATGGAGCTTCTGGGGGTGGACCAGGCAACGCTGATGGCGAACTTTTGGGGTCACGGCTCGGTGACGAATGAAGCCGTTTTTACTGCGTTGGAGAAGAATGGCGCAGGTCGGTCGGCTGAGCATTGTTCGCAAAATATTTTCACTATCCGCAAGTGTACGGTATAGCTGTAGTGAGTGGCGAGCAAGGTCGTATTCCACAGAGATTGTTGTCAAAATTAACTAAGTATCAAAATGTAAACGATTAAATATTATTTAGTCTAATGCAAATTTGAATGGTGATTTTATTCTAAACTAATGAATGATTGCAAAATAAATTCTAACACTAATGAAGGCTTGTTCTAAGATAAATCAAGAATGAGAAAATAGATTCTAGGCTATGCTTTCCTCGGGATTATTCTAACAAAGATTAATTATTCATTCAAACCTTATTTAATTCTACCATTCGTAGGGATAATCACTAAAGTAATTTACACCTTTCTCTCGAACAAGTTAAATCGTAGATATTAATTGTTATCTATCTCTCGGTCTCAAGATGAACAATCAACTCCCATAAGCTCCTAAGATTCTAGTTCCCTCGCAAGATTCTATCAACCTCTCGGTCTGTTTAGTCTCTTACGTTATGAATTTCCCAATTCTAGCAATCAACTATCTCCTCTCGGTCTCAAGTCAATCACAAATATGCATAAATACGGGCCCTTATATTCACACAATAATAATAAGCACAAGAAATTGATAAACGAATGATAAACCGGAATGAATAAACAAAATTACTTCATTAAATAATCCGAGTACTCGCAAATCCTAGAATCCCTAAAAGGTTTAGCTACTAAACATATTCTCAAAGCTCAAAATAAATATATTCATGAGTTCAATGAAGAAGAAAAAGAGAAAAGAAAGAAGAACTATTGTCGCCGTTAGTTCTCGGATCTTCAATCTTGACTTCCTCGAATCCCTCGTGTGTTTCGTGCTTTCTCTAGGCCTCCAATGGTGTCAAAAGTCCCAAAAACGAGTTCCTAAGGTCTGTTTTATACTGTAGGGCTATTCTGGGTCGAAAAAGGGAAGAAATCGCACAAGAATCCTATTCCCCGCAGGTCTGGTCTGCGCGTCACACGAGTCGTGTCACATGCCACACGAGTCGTGTGACTTTTCTCAACGTTTCGGCGAACTTTCAGACTCACACGACTGGTCACACGACCGGGTCACACGAGTCGTGTGAGGCCACACGACCCGTGTGACAAGCCACACGACCCGTGTGAAAAAGCCGTAGCTGCGTTTCTTATTTTCTCAACCCACACGACCCGTGTCACTACCCACACGAGTCGTGTGACCTCTTCTGCACCCGTTTTCGCCGTTTTTCGTCCCGATTCCATCTCCAACGCATTTCCGGGCATATTTCCTGCAAAAACAACGACAAAAACACCTCTATCATAGTTTAATAAATAAAACGAATTGGTGCACAATCACACGATAACCAGGGCCAAATATCACAATATATCACTCATAATGCATGAAAATATGATGAATATCAACTCCCCCAAACTGAAACCCTTGTTCGTCCCCGAACAAGAATAAGAAAATCAGACTCAAGCATAATGAGTGATATCAAACTAGAACAGCTTCAAGTCCTTCAATGCAACCGAGAAAAATTCGAAAGATCATAATTATCATGCTTTGACTATTAACTTGTATCCACCTTGAATCAACGAACTCTCAAATAGGAATATATAAGTGCCTCACTCACATGTCATCAATATATAAAAGAGAGAAGGACACGCTCAAGTCACATTGAACACCCAGTTAACTATATGTTTGCCAATCATCTAACACTCTACTTCAAACACAACCAATAATCATGAGCTTTAAATCAAAAGGTCTTTCCAGGTTGTAATGTAGGCTATTCGGTCAAGGGTAAGATATATATGGGTTAAGTGGCTCAAATAAACAATCATACCATTCGAGTAAATAGACTACTCGACATATCCCACCATTAAAACCGTTTCTCTATCCCAAACCAAAATAAACCGTACACAACTCATATATGCTCAATTCAAATCGCAAAGGGAGTACTTGACCATATTTTTTTCTTTTTTTTTTTTTTCTAGAGAGTTCCATTTTTTTCCAAACAAAATCAAACTGCATGGACAACATTCTCTAGGTATAAACGTTGGAGGTCATCCAAGTGTCCTAGAGTGGTTTCCCATTACTCATTACACGTCAAAATAAATCAACTAGTAAGAGGAGTAGAATCCCAACAGTTCGACTTGCGAGCACTCTTTATTATTTTTCTTTTTTTTTTTTCGGTCAAACACAGTAAATGCAACTCATTCCACACCCAATCATCTAATAAATAACTCCGTTATCCCCATACTTCCCAAATATCAGTCAACTCTCAAAATAAATAAGATACACCGGTTGACAAGAAAAAGGCTTAAGGCTCAAACGGGCTACTAGTGGAAAATATTTTTAAGGACAAAGAACAAGGCCAAACGAGCTAAATTTAAGAACCGCCTAAATCATTTTTAAAGCTCGAAATCATCAATGCATTTTTTCAAGTGTAGAATCAAGGCAAATTCTAATAACTTAGGTATTCAATTGACACACACAAACAATGAATAAAGGCTCAAATCTCACTAGGCTCAATATATCGCTAATTCAAGGCTTCACAAGCATTTTCATCTAGGCATGACTTTTACAATCCCAATCACAATTTCTTAGCCACATCAAATCACAATTCACCATTCAAGTTATACATATCATCATCCAATCGAAAGCCCAAAATACACAAGAAATTGACTCATAATAAATCCTACTCCTAAAAAGCAAGTAAACGTGCTCAATAAGAACATAAAAATAAAAATAAACTAATGCAACCTACATGAAATGCAAGATAGATGGGATAAGAACCTAAGATATGCCGCACCCCTCCCCCAAACTTATTCTTTCGAGAAAGAACAAATTTGAAGAAAAAGTGGTATATCTTAGGGGACTAACTTCCTGAAAATCACGGCGGAGGAGGGGGAAAATTCCCCTCATGTCTCTGCATCCAATCGAACAGCTGCTGGAAACCGCTGTTCATCCGCTCCTCCAGCCGGGTCGCAGACGCACGGTTCTCATCCCGCATGCCCCGCACGTCTGTCCTAAGCTCTCGCATCTCGCGCTCGAGCATCTCCATACTCTCGTCCATGCTCGGCTCTCGACGCCGACGCCTCTGCCTCTGCTGCTGCTGCTGCTCAGCTGCCCGTGAGGACTCCGGTCTGTCCTCTCCTATCGGCTGCTCGGGCACTGCGCCGTCACCCTCGTACATCACTATGGTCCCCTCATCTTCGCCGTCAAAAGCGGCCATCTCATCCTCCTCCTCGGTCTGGGCTGCTCGGTCATAGATAGTCGGTCGCGGGGCGAGCTTCCGGAGAGACCCCACAGGTCGCCTCTCTGCCACAACCCGCCGATGTTCGGCGGTGTCCATCTGCCAATTCTCCGGGCGATGGACTCCAGTCAACTGCGGGAAAGGTAATGGGAAATTGTCGCCCTCCTTCTGCAAGAAGAACATGTTGTCGCTCATGTCCGTCTTCAAGTAGCCCATATTCACTAGGGCCGACAAGTTCAGCACGTCCGGTCCCGGGACCTGCTCCCAATCAGTGTGGTCAATCCGAAGGTGGTCGGCAATCATCGTCACAAGTCCACCACACCGGATGACATCAGTATCCGCCCAGCTCAGGCGGAGCAGATGCTCGCCTACCAAACGTCCGATCCCAGGCTTCTTCCCCGTCATCAAACACCACAGTATAAATACTTCGGCCTTCGTGATATTGCCGCTCTCCCGTCGCGCGAACACCGTACTAGCCAATACCCGGTGCATGTAGCGGAGCACCGGGTTGCGTATGTCTGCGGCCTTCACCGCCCCGCGCGCGAAATCGAGAGCACCAAGTCCGGAAGTCCGAGTAATGGACCGCCAAAAATCAGTCACGTCGTAGTGCTCGGAATCCACGTACGCAGTCCCTCCACTAAAGCATCTCGCGAGACCCTCCTCGTCGATGCTCCACTGCCGGTTGTCCAACTGAAAGGTGAGCGTGTCGAACTGAACCAACATGGGCTTCTTCGTCTTGTTCAAGGTGCTGAAGAATTCGAGCACCATTCTCTTGTACGTCGCCGGACGAGTCTCAAAGGCCCTCGCTAGCCCGAGTCGGTCCATAAGAGGCACCACCGCCTCACGTATCCCGAGAACTCGCTCGGTGGCTGCGTCCGGGTAACGAGTTGGCTTAATAGCCATCTTCGCGAGTCGGGTCCATCTCGCTTTCTGCCAGTCGTGCTGTAATACAACTCCCAACTCGCTCCCGGGAGTTGCTTCGACCTCGACATGCTCGCGCGGTGGTGGATTCGATGGACGGTTCGCACGAGGTGTCGCACCCGAACCACCACTTCCACGGCCACCTCCACGTCGACTACGTGTATTCATTCTCGCACCTACATTGAAAATATCAACATTTCAACTTCAACGTCTCCAATAATCAATAACCATTCTCAAATACCTCACCAACATATTCACCACAATCATATCATCTCAACACAAATCACATAGCGAAAATTTTCAACTCCAAAGAAGTACCAAAAAGAGAGCCAACATCAAACTACAACAAGTCCAACTCCAATTATCGAAACATAACTCGATTCCTCCAAAAATCATCAAACCACAAGAAAATATCAACACCTATTCACAATCACATAGTATCTCCACAAATCAAATCAACCCAAGTATCCTTTCAAATATTATATCATCACCACTTTCAACAATAGGCACAAATCGTCTCCAAAAATCATCTCTTATCTCAATTCTTTTCATCTCAAATTTTCATATCACAAATAACTTTGCCGAAAATCATTCAACTACATGCATGAGCCCAAGCAATGTGCACGAATTCACAAAATACCATTCAACCCTCCTCAACACACATCAAAAATTCACAAAACTCTTCATTAAGGTCAAGAACATCATCAATTAAGCTCTAAAAGTAATTCACCTTGACAAAATATCATCCTCCTCCCCAAACCAATCAATTATAATATCATATCATATGAAAAAGAGGACAAATTCATCAAAAACGACTTGCACACAAGGTGTTCGATCAAAATCCCCAATTAGTTCTGAACCCTAACTTCGAAATAATGCTCAAAACACACCAATCATACCTCAATTCGACATTCAATTCGCGAAACCAGAAGAAAAGAGAGGAAGTTACGTACCTTTCTCGACAAATTCGTGAAAAATCCGAAAAAGGCAAACCCTAGCTCAAGAACACAAAAATTCGCCCCTTTCAATTACTCCAAATCGAAAATAATAAGATTGGGTACTGTGAATCCGTGAATTTGTGATGTAATCGGGTGAGAAGGAGCAAGAAAAATCGAGAAGAAAGCTATACGAGAGAGAGAGAGATCGAGAAACGAGAGATAGAGAGTGAGTCGTGTGAAGAGAAAGTGAAAGAAAGAGGCGTTTAAAACATACCTGGTACGTCACACGAGCCGTGTCCAAGATCCACACGAGTCGTGTGATCGTAACGAAAGTCGATTAAAATTGCGCCCAGGGTCACACGAGTCGTGTCAACAACCCACACGACTCGTGTCATGCCACTCGGGTCGTGTCCTTCATCCACACGGGTCGTGTCAAAAAGCCGAACCTACAGCCAAAAACTCCAATTTTTCCCCAGGCCCACACGAGTCGTGTCTAACACCCACACGGCTCGTGTGGACACACACGACTCGTGTCACTGGACACACGAGTCGTGTTAAAAAGCCGAGAGCAACATGAAATATCCGTCCCATTTTTCCCAGGCCCACACGAGTCGTGTGATAGGCCACACGGGTCGTGTGGACCTGGAACTTTTTTTTTTTTTTTTTTTTTTTTGAATGAAAACAAAAACAAAAATAAACCTAGTCTAAAAGAAAAATTATACACTAAACATTGGGTTGCCTCCCAAAAAGCGCTTAATTTAACGTCTTTAGCTAGACGACGTACCTGCTTAGCGTTATTCGTTCAAATAGACGATAAAGATCGTCTTGACTTGTTCCGGGCTGAAATATGGCTTGATCCTCTGTGCATTCACCACGAATGTAGTGCCGTCACTTACGGCTAATTCCACCGCTCCATTGTTCATCATCTTCGTGATCACGAACGGACCTGACCACCTCGACTTGAACTTACCGGGAAAGAGCTTGAGTCGCGAATTGAAGAGTAGAACCCGATCACCTTCAGTAAATTCTCGCTTCCGAATCAACTTGTCATGATATCTCTTCGTCTTCTCCTTATAGATGCGAGAACTCTCATAAGCTTCCGTTCGAAACTCGTCCAATTCGTTAATCTGCAACCTCCTTTCGACCCCAGCCTTTTCAAAGTCGAGATTGATCTTCCTCATAGCCCAATACGCCTTATGCTCCAATTCAACGGGTAAATGACATGATTTTCCAAATACCAATTGATATGGAGACATACCTAAGGGAGTCTTGTATGCCGTTCGATACGCCCATAACGCCTCATGGAGGTGATTCGCCCAATCCTTACGACTCCCAATGACTTTCTCGAGCACTTGCTTGATCTCCCGATTAGCCAACTCAGCTTGCCCATTGGCTTGTGGATGATATGCCGTCGTCACCTTATGCTTCACTCCATACTTGGCAAGGAGACTTCCAAGCCACTTATTGCAAAAGTGCGACCCACCATCGCTAATCAATGCTCTCGGAGTCCCAAACCGTGTAAGGATATTCACTCTCAAAAATTTCAGCACCTCCTTAGCGTCATTTGTCTTGGTCGGCACCGCCTCTACCCATCTCGAAACATAGTCCACCGCCAAAAGAATGTACTTGAACCCATAAAAAACGGGAAAAGGCCCCATAAAATCGATCCCCCATACGTCAAAAAGTTCCACCTCAATGATGTTGGTGAGGGGCATCTCATCTCGCCTAGAAATTCCTCCCGTCCGTTGGCACCGATCACATGATAGCACAAACCGGTGACAATCTTTATAAATGGAAGGCCAATAAAAGCCACTCTGTAACACCTTGATGGCGGTTCGGTTTCCCGCGAAGTGACCTCCACCCGGTGATGAATGGCATTGCCTCATAATTTCTCCCCACTCCTCTTCGGGAACACACCTTCTAATAACCATGTTCGCACACCTCCGAAATAAATAAGGCTCGTCCCAATAGTAGAACTTCACGTCATGAAAGAACTTCTTCCTCGCATAATAAGACAAATCCGGAGGTGGTACACCCGACACCAAATAATTCACAAAGTCGGCGTACCAAGGTAGGTGGGCTCGAATATGCATCATGCGCTCATCCGGAAAATCTTCATTAATGGGGACCAATCGATCATCCCCATCAACCGGACCCTCCAACCGAGATAAATGATCCGCCACCACGTTCTCGCATCCCTTTCGGTCCCGGATTTCTAGATCAAACTCTTGAAGAAAGAGCACCCATCGAATCAATCTTGGCTTGGCATCCTTCTTCGCCATGAGGTGTCGAATCGCCGCATGATCAGTGAACACGATTGTCTTCGTCCCAACAAGGTAGGGTCGGAACTTGTCAAACGCATACACCACTGCTAGCATCTCCTTCTCTGTGGTCGTGTAATTCACTTGAGCTGGATCCAACGTCTTGCTGGCATAGTAAATCACACGAAAGAGCTTATCTCGCTTTTGGCCCAAAGCGACCCCCACGGCTACATCACTTGCATCACACATCAACTCGAACGGTTGCTCCCAATCCGGCACAATCAAAATAGGAGCACTAACAAGGGATTTCTTCAAAGTCTCAAAAGCCTGCAAACACTTCTCACTAAAATCAAATGCAACATCTTTTTCTAATAAGACACTAAGAGGTTTAGCAATTTTAGCAAAATCACGAATGAACCTCCTATAAAATCCCGCATGGCCCAAGAAACTCCTTACCGACTTCACATTTGTAGGAGGTGGAAGTTTTTCAATGGCAACAATTTTTGCCCGATCTACCTCAAGCCCTGCAGAAGATACCCGATGTCCAAGAACTATACCTTCCTTCACCATAAAGTGACATTTCTCCCAATTTAAAACAAGGTTAGTTTCTTCACATCGCTGCAACACTCGAGATAAATTAGCCAAGCAATTATCAAATGAAGTACCAAACACCGAAAAATCATCCATGAACACCTCCATAATATTCTCAATCAAATCATGAAAAATAGCCATCATACATCTTTGAAAAGTAGCAGGAGCATTACATAAACCAAAAGGCATTCTACGATAAGCAAAAATACCATAAGGACATGTAAAAGCCGTCTTCTCTTGGTCTTCCGGCGCTATCAAAATTTGATTGTATCCGGAATAACCATCAAGAAAACAATAGAAATCATACCCCGCTAACCTATCAAGCATTTGATCCACAAAAGGCAAAGGAAAGTGATCCTTACGAGTAGCGGCATTTAATTTACGATAATCAATACAAACACGCCAACCCGTCAAAAGCCTAGTAGCTATAACACCATCATGCTCATCTTTCACAATAGTCATCCCCCCTTTTTTAGCCACAACTTGTGTAGGACTAACCCATTCACTATCAGAAATAGCAAAAATCATCCCAGCATCTAACAATTTAAGAACCTCTTTTCTTACTACTTCTTGCATAATTGGATTTAGCCTACGTTGATTTTGAACACATGGCTTATAATTATCCTCAAGCAAAATTCTATGCATGCAAATAGAGGGACTAATACCTTTTAAATCACTAATCGACCATCCAATCGCCGACTTATGCCCTCTCAACACTCTCAATAATCTCTCAAGTTCCGAACTAGAAAGGTAAGAAGAAACGATTACCGGAAACGTGTCATTCTCTCCAAGATATGCGTACTTCAAGTGCTCCGGTAAAGGCTTCAACTCTAACTTCGGGACTCCATCCTTTTTCTCTCCATGGCTTGTAGTTCCTCCCGATTCATCTCGTCTCAACTCCAAAAATGCAGCTTGTCTCTTCGGGATTTCCCTACAACAATCCAACACATTAACACATTTAAATAATTTTTCTTGAAAAGGATCAAACGAAGAAGAAGCAAATAATGATTTTCGAACACATAGATCAAAAGGGTCTTTAGACGAGGAAGTAATCATGTCCTTGTCGAAGGAAGCCTCGACAACTTCAATCACTTTACATTCCTCGATCTCACCATTCTCATCACTACTCTTCATCGCCTGATATATGGAAAATGTGATGCTCTCGTCGTCAACTCGGAGAGTAAGCTCGCCATTCTTCACATCAATCAATGCTCCCCCGGTCGCAAGAAATGGACGACCCAAAATTAGCGGCACCTCCTTATCCTCCTCCATGTCAAGGACCACAAAATCAGCCGGGAAGATAAACCCCTCGACTTTCACCAGTACGTCTTCCACAATTCCCTTTGGATAAGACAAGGATCTATCCGCCATTTGCAATGCAATCGTCGTGGGCCTAATCGTCCCAATCTCCAACCTCTTAAAAATGGATAATGGCATCAGATTAATACTCGCCCCCAAGTCACACAACACCTTCCCAAATCGCTTTCCTCCTATGATGCATGCTATTGTGAAGCTCCCGGGATCCTTGCGTTTGAAAGGCATCTTCTTTTGGATCATAGCACTACACTCCTCCGTCAAATTCACCTTCTCATACGCCTTGAGCTTCTTCTTCCTAGATACCATGTCCTTCAAGAACTTGGCATACTTGGGCATCTCCTGCAATGCATCAACCAGTGGAATATTTATTTGAACTTTAGTAAATATCTCACGAAATTTGGCATATTGTTCGTCAATTTTTTTCTTTGCAAAACGTTGAGGAAAAGGTAAAGGAATATTAGGAGTAGAAGTGTTAGAAGTAGATATTGGCTTCTCAGCCCCTGTAATTGACGATTTTGGGGGCTCCACTACTACTTCCTCAACTTCTTCCTCTTCCTTGCTTTCCTCATGCACGACTCTTTCCGGCTCATCAGACGGCATCCTCGGGCCCTCATACTCCATGCCACTCCTCAGACGAATGGCTTTGCACTGCTCCTTCGGATTCACCTCTGTGTTGCTCGGAAATTGTCCCTTCTGATGTTGACTCCCAACTGCCGTGGCCACTTGCCCAATCTGCTGCTGCACCGACTTCAGTTGATTCTCTATTGACACAAAACGTGCGTCATTCGCGCTCAGCATTTGTTTTGTCTGGTCTATAAATGACTGTGTGCTAGTCATGAATGAGGCTAGCACATCTTCGATTGGTGGCTTCTTCGGCTCATTGATGACCCCATTAGTCACCGAAAATCCCGGGGGTGGCTGTAGAGCATTATTCGGATTTGCATATGAAAGATTGGGGTGATTCCGGTTGCCTTGGTAATAAGTACTGCCCGCTTGAGGCCCCCGAAAATTCCCAAAATTCCGATTATTCACATAATTCACATCCTCGACCGGTTCTCCAACTCCAACACTCTCAGTCTTCACTCCTTGCAGGTTATTCATCAACAATGCCACCACATTAGCCGCAATAGATGACGCTGAGTCCGTCTCATTAGTCGCCGCGACCCTCCTAAGCATAGTCCTCTCAACCGGCCATTGGTAACTATTCGAAGCCATCTCCTCAAGAATCCGCTTCGCGTCATTTGGTCGTCTTCCCAAAAGAGCACCTCCAGCTGAGGCATCCACCATGGCCTTCATCGGGCCACTCAACCCATTGTAGAAGTAGCAAATCTGGTGCTCCTCCGAAAAACCATGCTGTGGGCACGTCCGAAGGAGTTGCGTGTAGCGCTCCCAAGCCTCATATAAAGGCTCGTTATCTTGTTGCTTGAATTGAGTGATCTCCGTCTGAAGTCTCAACATCTTACTCGGTGGGAAGAACTTCAAAAGAAATTTCTGACGCATCTCCTCCCATGATGTCACTGTCCCGGCTTCCAAAGAATTGTACCAAACATTCGCCTTATCTCTAAGAGAGAAAGAGAAAAGGCGGAGGCGAATAGCATCCTCCGGGACTCCATTGTACTTCACAGTACTGCATATCTCCAGAAATTGCGCCAGATGCGCATTCGGGTCCTCGATAGCACCTCCCCCAAACTGCTCTTGCTGAACCTTACGAATCAAGGATGGGCTCAACTCAAAAGTATTAGCGGCAATTCTCGGCCCGTGACCTCCTCCATATACTTGGTCAGCTTGAGGTTGGAAGATGCTCCGGACCGGTGGTCCTGTCTCCTGTTGAGCCTGCTGCTCGGCTAGCTGGCGTTGTAGCTCTGCCAGTTGCTCTTGGAGCTGTCTGTACCTCTCTTCACCTTGTTCCTCCATTGCACCTCTCAGTCGTTGTTGTAGTCTCCGGTTTGCGTTGTTCCTTCGACAACTAGCTTCAATCTCGGGGTTAAACTTTGCGGGTGAACTCCCACTAGACCTCGTGATCATGCAAGTACCTATTAAAACACACAAACCAAAAAGGATGCAATTGAGAACCAACGTATAAAACAAAAACAAAAATGACTAAAGTAATATCTACCCGTCTTATTCTAATATTAATTAATTCAACAAACAATCCCCGGCAACGGCGCCAAAAACTTGTTCGCAAAATATTTTCACTATCCGCAAGTGTACGGTATAGCTGTAGTGAGTGGCGAGCAAGGTCGTATTCCACAGAGATTGTTGTCAAAATTAACTAAGTATCAAAATGTAAACGATTAAATATTATTTAGTCTAATGCAAATTTGAATGGTGATTTTATTCTAAACTAATGAATGATTGCAAAATAAATTCTAACACTAATGAAGGCTTGTTCTAAGATAAATCAAGAATGAGAAAATAGATTCTAGGCTATGCTTTCCTCGGGATTATTCTAACAAAGATTAATTATTCATTCAAACCTTATTTAATTCTACCATTCGTAGGGATAATCACTAAAGTAATTTACACCTTTCTCTCGAACAAGTTAAATCGTAGATATTAATTGTTATCTATCTCCTCTCGGTCTCAAGATGAACAATCAACTCCCATAAGCTCCTAAGATTCTAGTTCCCTCGCAAGATTCTATCAACCTCTCGGTCTGTTTAGTCTCTTACGTTATGAATTTCCCAATTCTAGCAATCAACTATCTCCTCTCGGTCTCAAGTCAATCACAAATATGCATAAATACGGGCCCTTATATTCACACAATAATAATAAGCACAAGAAATTGATAAACGAATGATAAACCGGAATGAATAAACAAAATTACTTCATTAAATAATCCGAGTACTCGCAAATTCTAGAATCCCTAAAAGGTTTAGCTACTAAACATATTCTCAAAGCTCAAAATAAATATATTCATGAGTTCAATGAAGAAGAAAAAGAGAAAAGAAAGAAGAACTATTGTCGCCGTTAGTTCTCGGATCTTCAATCTTGACTTCCTCGAATCCCTCGTGTGTTTCGTGCTTCCTCTAGGCCTCCAATGGTGTCCAAAGTCCCAAAAAGGAGTTCCTAAGGCCTCTTTTATACTGTAGGGTCATTCAGGGTCGAAAAAGGGAAGAAAAAGCATAAGAATCCTATTCCCCGCAGGTTTGGTCTGCCGTCACACGAGTCGTGTGACATGCCACACGAGTCGTGTGACATTTCTCCAATTTTCAACAAACTCCCAGACTCACACGAGCACTCACACGACCGGGTCACACGAGTCGTGTAAAGCCACACGACTCGTGTCCCAACCCACACGACTCGTGTGAAAATGCCGTAGCTGCGTCTCTTCTTTCTTCAACCCACACGACCCGTGTCACTACCCACACGAGTCGTGTGACCTCTTCTGCACCCGTTTTCGCCGTTTTTCGTCCCGATTCCATCTCCAACGCATTTCCGGGCATATTTCCTGCAAAAACAACGACAAAAACACCTCTATCATAGTTTAATAAATCAAACAAAATGGTGCACAATTACACAATAATCATGGCCAAATATCACTATATATCACTCATAATGCATGAAAATATGATGAATGTCAAGCATGTGGCGATTGGCTGGCTGTGGGTGCTGCTCGCTACCACCTTGTTTACAGACAAGAGTGGTAACAGGGTCAGTCCCAAAATCCTGCACGAGATAATGGAGGACCTGCAGAGAGTTGGGACTTACTCGTGGGGCTCGGCAGCACTGGCATACCTATTCAGACATTTAGGTATGGCCAGCAGGGGGGAGTCGGGGGGAGTGGCGGGCTGCTTGACTCTCATGCAGTCCTGAATATACGAGTACTTCCCCACCTTCCGACCCGCCAGTTCGCATATGGCCTCCGAGCCTGACAACTTGGCCCGATCAGCCTTGTGGAGGACCCCCATCCCAGATAACTCAGATAAGCGCCTCAAGCATTTCCGTAGGCAACTTGACAGGCTCACAGCCGCCGAGGTACGTTAAGTTATTTTATTACATTTACTTGAAAGTTATTTAGAATACTCGAATTGTTTGAATAAATGTTTTATGCAATTGTGAACAGGTAAACTGGCTGCCATACGGCCCCAACCCACATTTGCTGGAGCCTAGGACCCTTTATTCCGAATGCCTTAGGTACCGGGATATTGTGGAGCCGTACATGCCTCTGCATTTCTTGCGTCAATTGGGCTACGTCCGGACGATCCCTCCCCGCATGGATCGTCCAATCACTGTATTTCGTGGTTGGAAGTCTAGGATGTATTGGGTTGAGCATGCGGCGGGTGCTGCAGTAGATTACTGGGATCAGTTCCCTCTACTGCATTCTGTACACTTGTCTGATTTTACTCTCACCACCGCAGATGATCTAGGGGCGGCCCATGAGGACTACCAGTTCATTTATCAAACGAGCCGAGTCGAGTTCATCAACGGCTAGTTTTTTTTATTAGTTCTAGCTATGATAAAATGGTAATATATAAATATATATATATATATTAGTTTTCATCGAAAGGGGCACGTAAATATGATGGTATTTAAAAAAATGAAAACGCAAGTAACAAATATCTATGAATAACTTGGTATAAACTATTTGGCTCTTATAATTTGTATTGGCAACTATTATAACACCTGGATGCGCCATCGGGAGCGCATTTACCAACATTTTTGGCGCATATATGTCCAGCGCGGCACAACTCAAAGCAGTCTTCTTATTCGGCAAGAAGGTGAGAATTAATTCGAAGTCATTTTCCTATCTTCTTCTCCAATTATAGCACCTGACGTTTTCTAGTCAATGTATCTAGATGATTCGGAATTTTCAACGTAGAGTATCAAATTAATCGTTGTGATTTATCAAGTTTGATAATTGACAAAAACTAGTCATGTATCATTCTTTAAAAAAATTTATATATTTAAGTGGATCAACCATAATAATTTCTAAGAATGTTATTTAATTAGAGTAGGCTCTAAAAAAATTATTTTCCGACATGGGGAAATCATGTATGATGAGAGCAAATTCCACCTACTGGGGTGGTTATGGCCTTTACTGGATTTTTTACCGCTGGATTACATTACACACATTCATACGAGTATGTCTCAATTCAACTGATGACAGAAAGAGGCTATTGATGACTAGGGGTCGTGAGCAATGGTGTGGTTGTGTGAAAAACCGCAACTAACAGCAAAAAATCGAAAAAAGAGAATTGAAACTATAACAAATATAACCAATTGCACGGCATCAAAATGCACGATTCCACTCGATTTTCGGTTTTATCACGATTTTTCTGTATATTTTATTTAATTTGATGCGATTCGATGCAAACTGCACTGAACCGAACAAACCTTAAAACTAAACTTATAAAAAACAATAACCGCACCGCAATAGAGGAAAAAACCGAATTGAAAATTTTTGCATTTGAAAACTGAACCGAACCGCATCAAATTGCACAGTTCAACTCGGGTTTTTAATTTTGACTCGGTTTTGCTACCCCTGTTGATGACAGAAAGAACACAATAAATCTAACTGAGTACATAATTAAAGTTCGTATATCACGAGCATCTCTAATTTCCCATTAATTTCTCACGAATTTTCTACCGAGATTGATTTATTATCGTAAAATAGAACACGACGGTGTCATAGTTCAAATAACAAAGAAAAAATCGAATCGGGAGTTAACAATGAGGCTTCTTACGTATGTCCCCACTGCATGGCTCGTTCAGATCACAGCTTTCCGCGCAAAACTTTTTACAGCAATCAGCACCCTTATTGCAGTAACAATCGCACAAATAGTCGCCTTTGCACAGAAAAATGCACTTGTTTAGTTCATCTTTCGGGTGGAAGAAATTGCCGCCATCTCCGCCACCTGCCGCCAGTGAAACCACCAGCAGCTGGACTACTAGCATGGCTGTCAAAGTGAAGAAGATGCCGCCGGAGCTTTTCATCTCTCTCTTTATGTGAGGGTTTTTGTTTTCTGTCCTCTTTAGATTAATAGATTTGATTTATAGAATTTTTTAGTTAGAATCTGATTTGATTTAATTATATTTAATATCTTGTTACGGATAAACAAATCGTATGTTATTTGTTTCCCCTTGAAATCAAATTACATTTATGAGAATTTGGAAATTCAAATCAGCTCTTTAAGATATTACCCAAAAAAGCGACAATTTCCATTTTCCAATCACCGAATAAAAAGGACAAATAATTTTTCTCACACAAGTCCTAATGTCCGAGGACAAAATTTGGTAATTAAAAAAAGAAAAAAATAAAATAAAATTACAACACTTTCCATTCCAAACAGGTTAAACAAGAACAACACTCTTTTAACTTAGGTACTTGGAAAATAATCTTGAAAATTCATAATAAAGTAAAAGGATCGGCAGTTAAGAACTCATCCATGGAAACACATTTGGCGATGTGGGCAGTCGAGCAGTGAGAACCTCGACTCCTGTATCCGTCACCTGCAATGTACGAGCAATTTTAGTGCTCTAGTTTTCGCCTTTGCTAGTTTTCTAAACTATTTTTACTTTAGAATTTAG
>BKCP01004439.1:431320-452907 GCA_008636005.1 Striga asiatica | reverse complement strand
TTTATACAGAAAAAAACCAAAAAAAAAAAAGAAAAAAAAAGAGTATAGGGGTATTATCCTAAGAAACTACCTGAATTGATCATAGGTTCAATGGTAAATATTTGTCCTGCCTTCATTACTCCAACAGCCTTATTTCCTTTGAGAAGCTCAGGTTAAGGTCTAAACGGCGAACATGAAATTCACCTCGATAATAAATAAATAAATAAAATAAAACAAAATAGTTCCTATCAAGTCTTAAGGATACTGGCATAATGTGGTATATTCGGAGCACAATGGAACAGCTCACCAATACCATGACCACAGTAAGATCTCACCTACAATAGCATGGCACCAGGACAGGGGAGTTGTTTAAGACGTGTATCCAAACTTGAACAAAATAAGATAGAAAAATCGTAAATAGTAATATTAAAAGAAGTCTTACTTACCACAGATAAACCGGACATGGAAGCATGTCGATTTATAATCTCCCCAATTTCTCGGAAACGAACTCCAGGTTTAACTGAGGAAAGCATAAACGGGCAATAACCGATTGAAAAGGAACAACCAAAGTGGCATGCAATATTTTGCTTTATTACAAAACAAAAAAGCGGCATAAAATATCGTGACCGATTAAATTCACAGGCCAAAACACTTACCAGCTGCTATTGCTTTCTCCAAGCATTCATATGTGCCTTGAACAAGGCGTTTAGATGCCTCATCAACATTGCCAACGAAGAATGTTTCATTTAAGTCACCTGTATGGATACAAACATGCAAAAGTCATTATCATATCTCTAGCAACAGAATTTCAAGATACAAATAATGGCCTTCAGCTTGCCCGGTTTTACATACCATGTACGCCTTTATAGTACACAGTAACATCAACATTTACAATGTCCCCATCCTCTAATTTCCTGGAAAGGTAAAATACAGTACAAATTATATGAGATGGAATTATTACTTACAAACTAATTATGAACATTATCAAAAACAAAATGAATAATGGCATTTCATAGTTTTCAGAATCAAACAGAAGCCAAACTGTTCGACTCGTAAGCAAACAAGTTTCTTCTCGCTCGTGCTTAAAGGTTCTCAAGCCATGCAAAACAAATAAGTCTACAGAGCACCAACTCTAAGATCTACCTTGCATCTGGAATTCCATGGCAAATCACCTCATTTACTGATCTGGAGAAAAAAAATAATAGTTATGATGAAAAGCACAGTCCTAACATATTCTGAAATCTAGAGCATAAATGAAAGAGAATCCTGTTCAGAAATACCTACGTGCAGCAAGACTTTGGGAAAAAATAGTAATTTAATGGAGATGGATATCCTCCTGCAAGAGTAGAGCAAATAAAGGGACCATCGCCATTACAGTGAAACTGTATTTCTACACATGGAACCTATACATAAAAAGGGAAAGGGCAGCAAACTTAAACAAACCAGCAGCAATTGTTGCATCGTGGACCACAGCATCAATTTCATCAGTAGTAATCCCAGGTCGTATGACACGAGCAGCAGCATCCAAAACTTCCCTAGCTATCTGGAGATAAAACAAAATTAGATGCGAATCCCGGGTGTGATATCAACTCATTATGCTAGCATCTTTTTTTCGTCAGGTTTATATATAATGCTATAGTTTGCATGCAGACATGGATGTGTTAAAAACCCCTCATTTACCACGAGTTTTGCTCAATGTTTTTCAGTTATACTCTGGTCAACCTCCTAATATTCTGAAAACCAAATAAATTTCGGGGCCTCATGCATGTTGTACAAGATTTCTTCCAACAACAACCTTCTCAAAACATTTAAACACGTGATGAACTCCGTAATAAAACTCATACAAAGAATATAGAACGGCATACTTTTTCTTCAGTATTAATAGACCAACATAGGGACTTACTCGGCAAGTTTCGCGCATTCTTGCAATTTGATCTGGAGTCTTGATCTTCAAAAAGTGAATGAATAAAGGAATCAGCATAGGTAACATCTTATTTTCTAGTATAATAGGTAAGTAACAACACAAAATTACCTCAACAACACGTTGCAGATCACTGTTCGGCTCAATTTTAGGTGTTCCCTGAAAAAAGTTACGTAAAAAGATTAGCCTTTCTCTCTCTTTTTTTTTTTTTTTNTGGGGGGGTTGGGGGGTCTGTGGTTCGAGAACAGAAAATTCGTCAATGAACAGGGTTTCATCAAATGAATTAATCATAGATGAAAATTCTTACAGAACTCCAACTGATTAATGCATAATGCTTGAGCATCTAAAGAATTCAAACTAGGTACTTACATCAATTGCCCAGTCAGGTAGTTCAATGTGGTGAGGCACTGGCCGTCTTTTTGATATTGGATATGGCCTTAATGATCTGAAAGTGGGGGGAAAAATACAACAGGCCAAAAGCTAAGCACAAAGTTTCATAATTGTAAACTAAATTTGAAAAAACAGGAAAAAAAAAAGTTTGCATTGTAATTGGAAGGGTTAGAAAAGTCAAGCCATAGGATAGGAAATGCGGAAAACAAATGTCACTACAAGCAAGTAGTTCTAAGGTGGAAATCCTATATTATTATCTATTATGCTTTAAAAAAATCAAACCGAAAGTCAGAAAGAAATAAGGTCAACATCAAAGGGAAGAAAATAAACAAATAAATAAAAGGTAAGTATTACTACCCAGTCCAGTCAAAATGTGGAAGATTGGGCGTCCGAGCCTGCCCTTTCCTCAAGCAGTAGAGCCAACCATCATTGGGCGAGCCTGAATTTTGCTCCCCAGGGTTTTCAGGTGGGGAGGATGAAATCTTTGCCTTCACATGCACAGATTTATGAGAACTCCAAGATTCCTTGAAACATTCTTGAGAACTGAAAACGTGAAAAAGGACTCAAATTCATTTAACAGTAGCGCATGACAGTTTATAAACTAGAAACATTCTCAGCAGGCTTAATAGTATACAACTATGCATACAATTTTGCTATGGAGCCATCGGATGGCTCGACTTATGGAGCCATCCACACTTATTCACCAATACACACGTGCCCTACAGTAAATTCAATTTGGACAGGTGTCAATACATTAAGTGGTGGATGATTCCATAAGAAAACCATTTGATGGTTCCATAGAATTTTTTACTATCCATAACCCAAAGAATCATTTCTCATTAGAAAGTTCAAGCAAAAGGCACCAGAAAAAACAAATCATTCACAGATTATCATCAAGCACCAAGTATATAGTTCAATTATACTCTGTTAAGCTAAAAGCTCATAAACATCTAATCCAGCTTCAACTGCCACACATATCAAAATTCAGGAATTTTTCAATGATTTGATAAAAAACGACATTAGAGCTGAAACGAAAGAACGAACCAGAAAGCAGCACCTTCCCGGGGGAGCTTTAGCTCAACACATTTCGGGCACCTGCAGGAAATGTTACACGTCAAGCAAAATGCAGAAACTAAATCACACACACTAAACAGACTACGTACTGGAGATGAGCAGGTTTTCCGCATTTAGCACACGATAAAGATGTAGTCTCCGCCGCATCTGATCCACCAGCCATGACTGCACCACCGCGTGAAGCTCAATTTCATTAGAACAAATAGAAAACGCCATCAAATTACACCATTTAACGTTTCTGAATAGCTAATTCGACAAAGGTAGACCAATTAATTCAACAATCATTGTTAGATGAAATACCTTACTTCAGTAATGGCGATCGTAACACGAGGAATTTCAGGTGAAGAGCTAGGGTTTTCCAGATAAAAAAAAGGGGATAGATTGAGGGTTTATGGAGTCTGAAGTATGAAAGCTCTTCTTATAAAAAGAAAATTATTTTCAATTTTTAATTATTTTTCTAATAGTATCTTCTATCTAATTGGTTTGTTTATTGCTATTTTGACATAACTAAACGAGTATATTTAGTACAACTAGTGTGTACCCCGTGCGATGCACGGGAACAATATTAAATTAAAAATATTATAAATAGACCATGAGTTTGAGTCACTCAATGGCGGAAGTGGAAACTACTATTGATCCTATTTAAAAAGAGGAAGAAAAAATAATAATTATAAATTCAAGAGGAGGATAAACAATACTTAATAATTATATTAAAGATTCGGGGTCAAACAATGTGAAATTATTATGTATAAGAGAATATAAAAAAATTTAATTACACACCATTTCAAAATTATTATTATACTTTTTTGTATGATTAACTTATAATATTTGTAAAAATATTAGTAATTAGACCGATGAAAATTAGCTTCTTAAAGTAGATAATGGATTTCTATTAGTAATTATGAATTAGTTTATGTTTTATTTTATTTTTTATTTTTAAAGATAATGGATTTCTAGTAGTAATTATGAATTGGTTTCTATTTTATTTTATTTTTTCAAATCTGTATAGATAAGGGATGAGATTTTTTAAACACGTGAGACGTATGCAGTGGGATTTTGCAACAGAAGAGATAAGCTCGTGTAGATTTATACTAAAAATAGGAAAAAATAAAACAAATATTTATTATCGAACAACGGTTTTGATAAACTAAAAAATAGGAAAAAGAGAAACAAATCTTTACACAATTATTGAGCCAATTTATTTGCCTATTCAAATTTGTCCAGCAATTACTATATATAGAATATATTTAATGATTTTGGCGGGAAAAATGTTTCTAAATTTGTAAAAAGGTTATTCTTTTTATATAATGATAGATGTTCATGGTTTCAAATACATAATCAAAATATATATTAAAAATTAAATAAAAGATAATTAAATAAAAATTAAATAAAAGATAATTTAAAAAAGAATGAATATAATCAATAAAAAATTATATGTAAAAAGAATAAAGATTATAAGACTAAAACACAAATTCATCAAACTATTATGTTTAATTATTCCTCATATAATACAATGTAAAAAGATATTCAACATACATTCAATTTAATAAATATGATCAATTCATTTCATAATCAAATGTACCATAGAAAAATCAAACGAATTGGATATATAATAACGTGTGTAAGTTCAAGTCTTCATAGGTGAGTCGAATCGGGTTATGTTCGTTTATCAATATTAACAAGCTAGCTAAGATAAATATTCAAAACATTATGTAAAAATAATATTCACTTTTGTCTTTAGTCTTTACGAACGGTGAGCTCGGCTCGACTAAACGAACTTTAAACAATCCATCCGCTCAAAAAGGGCTTTAGGCCCATTACATTGAAAATACATTCAATCCACAGCCCTTCGGGGAATGCGGAGTATATTTCCTGAGTTGGGCCTGACCATATTATGATCCATATAAATTAGCTAGTTGGCTATTTTCTCATATTTTAATTCCAATCATAGTTGAATTGTATTATTATTATTATTTGATTGTAATTTATTAATAACCACAACCATTGAAAATGTCAACGGAATTATATGCTGGTGATTTAATAATAATAAACTACGCATATATAATATAAATAGTGAGTTGTTATCCATCATATAATTGCTATCTATTACTATATATCAATTTTATTCATCTTGTTATCTTCCTGTCTGGGGCTTATTGGGGACGTGGATGTCATCTTAGGCAAGAAAAAATATATGTGATCCCATTAATCTAATTTTTTAATTTATGAATCCCAGAAGATTAATTCGAAAACAGTGTAAATTTGGCTATTAAATTACTGTATTTATTTTCTAAAATGATAAAACTACATGTGTCTCTAAGCGTAGCAGTAACAATAATAGTAAAATAATACTGTACTTACTAATGGTGTAATTACGAGGCACAATTTGTCTCAACTCTTAAATAACATTTACGAGTTTCAATATCTGGCCATGTTTGACAATTTCAGAACCACTAATTCGGCTCTTCGATTTTGCTATGAAGTCAATAGTTGACTTTATAGTGGAGTCAACTTTCTATATACAACAAGTAAATCATACCATATTACTAAAATTATTAGTATTATTTAAGGAATTTTAGTAATATGGTATGATTTACTTGTGATTTGGCTTCATAACAAAACCGTTCTAACTCTTAGGCAAAAAGTATGTGAATACAACTAACATATTAATGATGAAAGGTAAACCTTGTTTGTAAAATAGCGGTCAAAACGCTATTTTAGCTTCTTTAACCAAAAATTGAATCGCTGATATTGATTTTATTTATGTTTGGTAAATCAGCTTTTGAGTTCCTTATCCGCCAATTGAAACGCTGAAAATGAAACGCTGGTTTCTAGAACATTTTGGATTAGCTTATTTGAGTCCATCAATTCAAATATTTTGTTCAAGTGCTTATCCGTATAATTTGGTGTGTTAATATGCCTTTATTCCTTTTTTTTCTTTTTGTAGCCGTGGAAAAAAAAGAGTTGTGTACTAATAAGCTATATTAATATTTTAATATTAAAAAACACTAACACATGAGCATAATTTATGGTCAATAATGAGTAATTTGTTACACAAGTCAATAGTTTTATTTTGCTACTTATAGAAAGAAAATCTAAATCTAATTATTGTACAAATTACCATTTACCTTTATGTTATTTTATTTCCTATTTTCAAAATTCAAATATCAAAAAATTATGTATATTATTGCAATTAATATAAAGATTGATATGCAAATTAAATAGTTTATATTATACCGTTCATTTTTACTAATGATAAAATTTTTAAAATGTGATATACTCATTATCCAATTTATGATTTTAAATATTACATACACACACATATAATATATAAATTTTATTTTGCGTTGTTGAAAAATATAAATGATTAATATGATTTTAAATATTACATACACACACATATGACATATAAATTTTATTTTACGTTGTTGAAAAATATAAATGATTAAGATTAATCATTTACCAGACACAAATTTTATGTAAATATAATATTAATATTTAAACACAATTCTTAAAGTACTATTTTTTATGTAAATATAAATAATTAATTAGTAAACAGCTGAATTTACAGCTGAATTTACAAAAAACAATTTTACAAGCCGCTAATGTAATCTGTCGGTCAAAACAACTAATGCAATACGCTGGCTAAAACAGCTGATACAATCCACTAACCGCCAACAGCTAACCGCGGAGGGCCAAACAAGCCTTTTATGTTTTAAAAGTCATGTTTCATTGCAATGGGTGATTAACACTCGTACAATTAGTGAATATCATAGACACATGTCATTTATCTAACAAAATGATTAAAACATCAATTCGGACTTAACATTGAAATACAAAATCTCGTCTCGTTAATCACCATTTATATTTTTTTATATAAACTCGAGCTAACGTTCTATCACTCTTGACCTTAACGAGTTATTGCTCGGGAATAATCGTTCAATTCCCGTGCGTCGAGTTATTTTGAAGAATTGTATTGAAATATCGAGCTCATATCAGATGCTATATTACATAAATAAATAAATATATTGCAAAAACGTAGACGAGAGGGCATTATCAAGAAAGTTACTATATAGAACAAGTCAAATTAGATAATTTCTCAAAATATTTGTAGGTTAACCAAGTAGCATGTAGTTAAATTTTAAGTCGTTGTCGATCATTGAATGCCCCCAAATTATTGTCTTGCCACATTTTTAATCCCTTTCTCGTTTTCGGTTCAGTCGAATTATTGTTCAAAACTATTAGCTGATGTATATATTAAAATTATAATGAAATTTAAAGTCGTCGTTTTTTTTTTTCCTTCTTTTCCTTTTTTTCTGTATACATAAATGTCATCGAATTTCACTTACTACGGGAATATGGCTTTGTAGAGGTCAGTCACCGATGATAATGATTATAATAAATATTAATTAGGCAGGTTTTGAAATAAAATCAAAAATATTACCCGTGGGTTACATTAACAATACATTAATAATAATAATAATAATAAAAATGACCTACTTACTAAATTACAGCTGTGCATAGATTAATTCAGTGTAACACGGTTCAAAACTTGTTAACACTGTTCAAAGTCCAAATCTCAATATCATTCTTTTCAGTGTATTATAATTATGAAAAAGTTAATTAATCTGGAGGAAATGGCATAGCATTATGATTTAATTACTGTCAATGCTATATATACATATACACACACATATTATTATAAGTAACTAACGCGGTTCAGATTAAATAATGATATTTGGGTTTATTTAATTAATTAGGAATTAGAACTTCACCACTAGCCATTAATTTAATTGTAATTAAGTATAAAACCAAACTAGGTCATAGGATTATTTCGTGTACGTGTTTCCTGCCTTCCCTAGTTTCTATCTTCCAATTTTCCCAAATGTCAACTCTCATAAAGAATGTGATAAGTATTTATTTTGGTAGTCATATTAATGATAAATTAATGACTTGGATAATATCCTCTATCAAAAACACCAATAGAAAATTAAATTAAAATAAAGTATATACATATTTTAACATATTATACATTAGTCACCAACCCCATGATTTCAAGTAGTTACAACTTACATGCACATACATAAGACACCAAAAAATATTGTTAATAATGCTCCCCAATCACCACCACAACTTCATTATTAGCCCTTCTTTTTTCCTTTCCCTATATAAGCAATAAAACCAATAAACTCCACAAAAACACCAACAAAAAGCCTATACCTAACCTAGCAACAATGGCTACAACATTTCTCACAACCCTTGTCCTAATCTCCTCCTTGTTCATTTCTACAACCATCTCTACATCTAACTCTCAAGCTACAATCAAGGCTTGGTGCAACCAAACCCCACACCCGCAAACGTGCGAGTACTTCTTCACGAACAACCCTAAATACAGAGTCCCGATCGGGAAGAAATCCGATTTCTTCAGACTATCGGCCGAACTGGCCCTAGACCGGTGCATGCACGTGCAGAACAATTTCTACGCGCTCGGTCCAAAATGCCGCAACCAGCGCGAAAAGGCCGCGTGGGCTGACTGCATCGAGCTCTACGAACACACCATCCGTAAAATCAACAGAACTGTCGATCCCATGTGCTCGCCGGCTGACGCGCAGACCTGGTTGAGCTCTGCCCTGACGAATCTCGAGACGTGCAGATTAGGGTTTCAAGATTTCGGCATAACCGACAATTACATCTTTCCCTTCACCTCGAATAACGTGACCCTATTGCTAAGCAATACCCTAGCAATCAACAAGGAGGCTTCGAGCAAATACGAAAAGCCGAGGTATACGGAAGGGTTCCCAGACTGGGTTCGACCCGGTGAGCGAAAACTACTCCAATCCTCCACTCCACGTGTCGATGCGGTGGTGGCGCAAGATGGGTCTGGAAACTTTCGAACGGTGGGCGAAGCAGTGAAAGCCATCGGAAAACGATCGGGTAGCGGGAGGTACGTGATCCATGTGAAACAAGGGACGTATAGGGAGAATGTGGAGATTGGGACGAGTTTGAAGAATATAATGTTGTTGGGCGATGGTATCGGGAAGACTATTATCACCGGAAGTCGAAGCGTGGACGGAGGCTCCACCACCTTCAAGTCAGCCACGGTTGGTAAGTCAAATCGTGACTTGTTTTACGGTCACATTCTTGGTAGATATATATCACTATATATTATTCGAAAAATTGCTGTGAATCTCTAATAGATTCGTTATTATATACGAAATTAAATCAAAGTTAGCAAACTAAACTTAGATATTATCTAATTTAAAAGATGTAAGAAGAACATTTATTAAAAGTAACAATCTCTAACACTTAAAAGAGAAAAATAAATATGACTTCGTTTGGATATACCATCTTTATTGGTAGTGTTTTGTTTTGACGTGATAAAACTGCTAAAATTTATATTTGGTTAAATTGTTTTTTACTTTAGCTTATTTGATGTAGCTTATTTGATGAATAAGTTGAAAAAGAAATACGCTAACTTCAGGACATTTTTGCACGAGCTGACGGCAGATGAGATAAATTTTCCACTTTTTAATTTTTTAAAATATCTGCACCATTCGTTGAATTGGACGATTATTTTTTTCTTACAACTAAAAGTTCACAAAACAATAGTCACTTTTTGTGTAGATGCATAGTAAGACTGTTTTTAGAATTAATGCTTAGTTATTTATTTGCAATTCATTTATTATTTACAATTTAAATAAATAAATACAACCAATAATAGTTATTTGTACTTTATTCAAATATACAAAGTACAAATAATTTGTAAATTTTCACAATCGTAACAACTAATATTGATCGTTAATTCTACCAAACACTTCTTACAAAAAGCATAAAATGCACTAATTGGTGATGCTGACAATTGATTGTCAAACAAAGTCAATACTATGGTTTTTTTTAAATTACCAAAACATTTCCCTAATTCTCTCTTTTTTTCGCCCTTCGACAGCCGTTGTGGGCGACGGGTTCATCGCCCGTGGCATCACCTTCCGGAATACGGCCGGCCCACAGAAACACCAGGCGGTGGCCCTCCGGTCTGGGTCGGACCTATCCGTTTTCTACCAATGCAGCTTCGAGGGGTATCAGGACACGCTGTACGTCCACTCCAATCGCCAGTTCTACCGCGACTGCGACATCTACGGCACTGTCGACTTCATATTCGGAAACGCGGCCGTCGTTTTCCAAAACTGCAACATTTACCCACGGGACCCGCCCAACCGGACCAACACCATCACGGCCCAGGGTCGGACAGACCCTAACCAGAACACAGGAATCTCGATCCACGAATGTCGGGTCGCGGCCGCCCCAGACCTCCGCCCGAAGCTGAGGTCCGTGCGCACGTACCTCGGCCGGCCGTGGAAGGAGTACTCGCGCACGGTTTTCATGAAGACGTCGTTAGACGGGTCGATCGACCCGGCCGGGTGGATGCCGTGGAGCGGGAATTTCGCACTCAACACTTTATATTATGGGGAGTACGCGAACACGGGGCCCGGCTCGTCGACTTCGGGCCGGGTCAAGTGGAAGGGGTATCGGGTGATCACGAGCGCGGCCGAGGCGGCCCAGTTTGCGCCGGGGAACTTTATCTCGGCCGGTTCTTGGCTGCCGGCGACCAGTGTGCCGTTCACTTCAGCTCTATGATGAATTTTTTATGTGTTTTTATTTTCGTTTTTTCTTTTTGCTGGTTTTTATAAATTTATTTGTGTTTCATGATTTTTTCCGCTTAAATATTCTTTTAATGTTGTATTTGTCATTGTGTGAAAAATAATAATATGTGAAGAATAACAATTTTAAGTATTGATTTCTTTTTTATTATTGGTCCTTTGTAGAGAATTTGGTTCCCTTATCCAGTTATCCAGTTATCCGTACCTTGCAATAACGAGCCGACCCTAGCTCACTCTCACCTAGCTCGGCTCGTTAAATAAATGATTCGAAAATCGAGCTTGAGTTTAGTTCATTTGTTAATATTTTTCTCGAGCTGAATTTGAGTCTTAACTAGCAGATTTCGAGCTTAACTAGTCGAGCTATAGAAAATTATACAAAATATTTGTTTTCGAGACGAACTATAGAAAGTTATATAAAAAAATTATTTTCGAGCCTCGTTGAGGCAAGTCGAGCTCGGCTCGTTAACAAAATGGCTTTAAGCGAGAGCTCGAGCTTGGTTCGTATATCAAACGAGTTGAGACAAATTTAAGTCTTAACGAGTCGAGTCGAGCGGAGTTTACGAACGACTCGTTTCGTTTAACAGCGGTTGGGGCTTTGTGTTATAATTTGAATTTAATGGCCCATGGTTTGTTTTGTAGTATTGGCTCATAAACTTGTTATGAAGCAGGCCATGGATAATTGGGCCTAAATATAGATCTTTATGTGCCTTTGTGAAGCAACCTTAGAAAATTGGGCCTAAATACATCTTTTAAGAAGTTGGTTGATATTTTCACGATAATTGTGGCAAGTAAACTCATCATCAGTTCATGTTCATCACATCTTTGTATGTTTATTTATTTTATTTTATTATTTGTACTGATGGACCCAACTTTTGGGACCTTGGGACCAACAAACAAAATTGGCACTCGCAATTAGTTGATGTAACTAGGGCACGAGCAATCAAAGTTCCCTAAGAACAAGGCAATATCAATTTAATTCAACATTGATTTGGTTCACATATGTGTACGTAGATTTTTTATTTGTACCAGTGTACCCCATATGAAAGCTATATTTGAATTTCTATATTACAAAATAATTGTGTTATTACAAATTTCAAATGTCACTTGAAAGTTGAAAGTGATGTATTCAATCAAACAAAACGTAGGAGGACTCTTGAAATTGTCAATAACGCGAAATTATCGTTCATTTGGTTTGATTTGGGTTTTTAAGTAATATTTATTTTGCACAATATTTTGTTTCACGCACCCTAATGATCAAATTTTATTCTTACAACGTGTTGAAAAATATGAAAGTTGTACTTTGCAGCGTGTTGAAAATTATTGTTTTGGTTACATTTGTTTTCAGAAACTATCAATAAATAACATAGTTCAAACTTTAGAGCATGTTTGTTTACAAAAATTTTTAAAAAAATTTCAACATTTTAACTCAATCATTTTTTTTAACTCAACCCTACTATTATCAATATAATTAAATAATATCAATCAATCATTCATACACATTACAACAACCTTAATTTACTATTCATCCACTCATATTATTTTAACTAACTATCAATTCATATCATCTCTTTCCTACTTTTACATCAAATCAATTTTAATTATTTTATTTTAAATATTATTTTAATATATCCACTAACACCTAACCATATCACTTTTTTCAAAATTAACCAAATCAAACCAAAAAATCCAAACAAAACCAAAAATTTTCATAAACAAACATGTTAGAGTTTTGAAATTCCTTCGATGTGAACCAACTTATATTTTCACACTATTTTCACTCCATATTTTGTTGAGCCTTGAAAAGGACAATTGTGGTGATGCATTACATGGCGCCTAAGAAGAGTCAACAAATTAGGGTGAGCGAATTATGAAGTCTTCGTATGCGTAGCATAAAAGGATGAAAAGGAAATGTTAATTTTTCATAATCATTACTGAAAGATCCCAAATTGGGGGACACTTGAGGCTGCAAATTGCAAGAAAAATAATTAGTTTATAGAAAAATAGTGTTATTAGTGGTATAAACACATTATTAAAGAGATGAGACTAGTCCACGAATTATGATCTTTATGATCTTTATGAATCATTTGAGCCAGGATTAAATTATACTACCTCCTTTTTTTTATAAATGTCATTTTTGTTTTATCAACAATTAATAAAATAAATGACATTTTAGATCTTTTATATATATTTTTTCATTATTACTCTTATCTAGCTAATAAATACACTATGTCTTTTTCATATTCACTATTCAAACATCTATCTCTATCCTCATTAATGAGGGTTATTATTAGCAAAAAAAAAATATCCTTAATTACTGTGTAACTTCTCAAAACGACACTTATTAAAAAAATGAGAGAGTACTTACTTTAGAAAGAAAAAATTTTGTAGCTATATATTACTCCCTCCTATTGTTTTTAAATATCATTTTGGCTTTGTCAACAATTTACTAAATAAATGTCGTTTTGGATCTTTTATACTCCCTCCATTTTGAAATATAAGGCGTATAAAGATTTCTCAATTTTTTTGAAATATAAGGCGCGCTCAAAAATCAAGACAAATTTTTGTATTTTTTTTTAAATATACCCTCATTGTGTTGAAATTAAGGAAGTGTGGAGTGGTTGTGATTAGAGTAAATAAGGTTAATTTAGTCAATTTATTCATTAATTAATGTCTCCTTAATATTTGTGCAATAACCTTAAATGTCTTATATTTCAAATGAAGGGAGTACATATTTTTCCATTATTACCCCCATCCAGCTAATAAATACACTACGTCTTTTCATATTCACTTCATATTCACTCTTCATCTTTTCTCAAAACATTCATATTTTTTCCCAAAACATTCATCTCTATCCTCATAAATGCCTTATATTTCAAAATGGAGGGAGTACATATTTTTCCATTATTACCCTCATCCAGCTAATAAATACACTACTACGTCTTTTCATATTCACTTTTCATCTTTTCTCAAAATATCCATATCTTTTCTCAAAACATTCATCTCTATCCTCATAAAATGATTCATATTCACTCTTCATCTTTTCTCAAAACATTCATCTCTATCTTCATATTTTCTCAAAACATCCATCTCTATCCTCATAAAATGATTCATATTCACTCTTCATATTTTCTCAAAACATCCATCTCTATCCTCATCTCAAAACATCCATCATCCATCTCTATCCTCATAAAATGATTCATATTCACTCTTCATATTTTCTCAAAACATCCATCTCTATCCTCATCTCAAAACATCCATCTCTATCCTCATTAAATGATTCATATTCACTCTTCATCTCATTAACGAGGGTTATTATTAGCAAAAAAATGATTCTTAATTAATGTGCCAACTTCTATTCACTCTTCATCTTTCTCATAACATCCATCTCTATCTTCATTAACGAAGGTTATTATTGGCAAAAAAATAATTTTTAATTACTGTACAACTTCTCAATACGACATTTATTAAAAATAGGAGAGAGTATAATTTTGTAAGAATTTAAAATTATAATAAATAAAAAATTAAAAAATAAATAAAAAATAGCTCATAATATATTGGCAATGTTTATTTAAAATATAGTATATTCTAAAAATTTTCCAAAATCTAGTACAAAATAACAAACATTAACCAAAATCCCTAGTTATTCATTTAATAACAATAACAATAATAATAATAACACACCAATCAACACAAATCACGCGATTATCGTCATCATCACATTCAAGACATTCTCAAACTCTTATCTCCTTTTTTCCAGGTCCACGTCAGCAATTTTCGCGCACACTGAACCTCCTTAATCCGGGTCCTGACCCGCTCGAAGTCCGAGATCCGACAGGGTATGGTTATCCCGCCCGGATGGTTGAACCCGTATTCCTTTTCGGACTCTCTCAGCAAATCCTCGAACAGAGGATGGTTAAAATACACGACCGGCACCAAAACCCTCTCGAAATCGCCGTCTTTTTGGCCGACGTACACCGCCAGGTGGCCCTTCGGAACGGTTCCGGGTCTGGAACACGGTTCTTGCCCGACCCGGATGTACCCGCGCCCTGTTTGCAGAATCGCCCTTGCCTTCGTCGTGAGGCGCCGGGTCCACGCCGCGAGTCTTGACCCGGGTCTGACCCGGTCAGGAAGAGATGGGTCGATGGGGCGGTAGGTCGCCGCCGAGCGTCGGCGCCGGAAAA
This sequence comes from Striga asiatica, assembly GCA_008636005.1. Lineage (NCBI taxonomy): Eukaryota > Viridiplantae > Streptophyta > Magnoliopsida > Lamiales > Orobanchaceae > Striga > Striga asiatica. The sequence goes on along the minus strand of BKCP01004439.1, from coordinate 437,704 downwards.
CTCGCCGAAAAAGGACGTTGACACGGTGTTTGAGCAGGAAACCTCGTGTTCTTGGCATATTTGTTCTGGTTTTTGATAAAACAGAGTAAAGAAGTGTGGAAAATGGAAAAAGATTTGATCTTTGGGGGGATTTTTAGTTGCAGAGAGGGGATTTGTTAGGAGAAAGGCCAGGGGTCGGCGATGGAGATGGCTAGCCGGAAAAGGGTGAGGCAGACTTCGGAAAGTGATGTGGGTATATTTGACATGGCAACTTTTTACTAATTAGTTTATGTCATCCGAGTTTTTTTTCCGGCGAGGTGGAGAGGGCGGTGGACGGCGGGGAGGCGGTGGAGGTGGTGGTGGGATGAGGGAGAAATGGTGAGTGTGGGAGAGTCCTTTGTTTTTTAGGAGTAATCGTTCGAGATAAAAATCCCAATAAGATATATAATATATATAAGAAAATAGATAGATGGTGTATGGCTTTATAATTTGTACAATTATACACAAAATATTTGTTTTAGCCGTCTGACCGTTAGTCGGATAATTTATTATAGATTAACAAGCATATATATATATATATATACTAGTAATATTTTTAGGAATCACAATTCAATTTGAAAGATACTGTCTATAATATGTTTTAAATTATCAAAGTTCAATTTGAAGTTTCTTCATAATATCACAATTCAATTTAAAATATATTGTTTTTAAGAGTAACACAATTCAATTAAAATCATATGTTGAAAAGTATGATTAAGATTATGATTGTTTAAACATTAATTTTGTCTAAGATTAACTTTACCAAAAATTAAAAAAATTTAATCAGATATTTTTTCTAGAATATATTATGAGAGCATCTCCAATGCATAAATGTTGTTATCACATAAATTTTGACAAATGTCAATTATTTAGATGGATTGTGAACCACATAAGATATTTGTTAAGTTCAGAACTTTAAATCCAAAAAATTACCTACAATGCACAATGTGATCAACTATAATATTGTTCACTTGGTAAAAATAAATAAATTATAAATAAGAAACAAAAAAATTAAATAATTTAGATATTTTAGAAATGTTAATAATATTTCTCTTTCATCTCTCAATTGGTTAATTGGAATGTGAATAGAATTTGGATGAACTACATTATTCTCTACATCGTGGACATTAATTATGTCTACATCATCACTACATTTGTTGTTACATTGCGCATTGTAGGATTAAAAGTTGAAATGCTAAATTTGTTAAAATAAAATGTAATTTACAACAACTACATTTCACCATTGGAGATGTTTTACCTTACTCTACAAAGCTATCCTAAAATTCCTTTTGGAATATAGTATGAGTTTTTAATAAGATTAGTGGTATTTTTCCTAAGGCTGTCAATATTTTAAAATTTTATTTATTTATGTTACACAAAACATATTGTATAAAACTAGAAAATTTAATGAATTAGTTGCATTAAATAAACTTGAAAAATAAGAGTAGAATTGGAGAATATTTGGATATTTGCGATACCGAAAATATGGGAAATGAAAGCGTGGGGGAAATTTCCCTGATATGGTGGGAATTGGGAATATATAAAGGTGTCTCGTTTTGATAGGAAGTTGGAGATTTTTAATTCTGTTAAGTGTTTTTTGTTGATTTTTTCTTGTTTTGAATTTGTCTTTCTTTGAAACTTATAAATAATCCAGTTATTTCAAAATTGTAGGCCATGAAATTTTTCTGGTTCAAAAGACCCGTACACGTTATATTTTTTTCCTACATTTCATAATTGATATTATGTTCTGCCTTTCCGTTTTATTTTGTTTTTAGTATACTGATATAATTCATCAGAAATATGAAGAACAAAATGAAAATAAAGCCTAGTTTCCAAGATAGTGGTNTATTTTAAAAATATATATATATTTTTGTATTTAAATTATCTCATGCCATTAAAATTTTCATGAAAATAAAATTTATATGTTATTAAACACTTCCTTATGTACAATATTATTGATTTGATTCTTTGGCACGTAAAGTATTACATAGGTGTTCGAATTTATCCAAAATTGCATATTATTTGTTATTAGTTCACAAATTTTAAAAAAGTTAAAGGATCTTATATATTGCACAAAATTAAAGTAGAGAAAAAAGTAAATTTTTTTAGGAATTTTCACCCATTATTTATTTTAAATCTAATTCTAAATTTCAATTAAGAAAAATTGAAAAGAACCATTAGTTAGTCCCGGAAATAAAACCGATTTTCTTACCAATAAACCAATTTTTTTATCAAATAAATTGATCCGATTTTATTTTAAAACTAAATAAAAAAAAATCATCAATTTTTCCTAAAAATGCAACCAAATTTTCCTAACATTGCACCAATTTTTGTACCAAACAAATTGAATTGAAAATAATTCTAATAAAAAATTGAAATAAATTGTTAATGTTTATGCAACTGCCTATTTCCTACAGAAAATGATATGAACTTAACAAAAAAAAAATGATATGAACTTACCAAAATCTCGGTAAAACATGGTTAAGAAAAAACATAAGAATCCAAAAAAGCTGCATTTAAATTTTGAAAAGTTGCACATAATTTTTCCTAAATAATTGGATAAGGTGACTTTAAATATCAATGGTGAACCGCTTTTGTTACCAAAAAATGTGGACACAATTTTGAATGTACATCCCGTCCAAACATCAGTTTTATTTTAAAATAAAAATTGCATGTGGCTTTATCCAATTTACACAATTTTTTTGAAAGAAAAAATTATTCAATAAAATTGGAATAATTGGTTAAGAATTATACAACTATTTGCTTCCTAAATTTGTATCCAATTTCCATGGTTTTTAAATTAATTTGTATTTAGAATTGTTTTCATAAATAATTGACATATTTTTTTGCATAAGAATCTCTCAATTTGTTACCAAAAAAGATATGATTTAAATTTTGGTAAAAAAAAAAAATGATACGAAAAATATGAGATTTAAATTTTGCCATAAGAATCTCCAAATTTGTTACCAAAAAATAAGATTTAGATTTTATTACTAAAGATCTACATGTGTTCTTTTGAACTTTTTAGTAATAGTAAGTCAAACATTATATTTATTTGGTCAAACTTTCTATTAATGTATTTTTCAACAATCTCTTTATATATATATATATATATATGTAAATCTATCATTATATAAAAAGAATAACCTTTTTACAAATTTAGAAACTTTTTCCCGCCAAAATCATTAAATATATTCTATATATAGTAATTATTGGACAAATCTGAATAGGCAAAAAAATCGCTCATTAATTGTGTAAAGATTTGTTTCTCTTTTTCCTGTTTTTTAGTTTATGAAAACCGTTGTTTGACAATAAATATTTGTTTTTCTTTTTCTTATTTTTAGTATAAATCTACACGAGTTACAAAATCCCATTGCTTATCTCTTCTGTTACAAAATCTCATTGCATACGTCTCACGTGTTTAAAAAATATCATCCCTTATTTATAAAGATTTGAAAAAATAAAATAAAATAGAAATCAATTCATAATTACTACTAGAAATCCATTATCTTTAAAAAGAAAAAAGAAAATAAAATATAAATCAATTCATAATTACTACTAGAAATCCATTATCTACTTTAAGAAGCTAATTCATCGGTCTAATTACTAATATTTTTACAAATATTATAAGCTAACCATACAAAAAAGTATAATAATAATTTTGAAATGGTGTGTAATCAAATTTTTTTATATTCTCTTATACAAAATAATTTTACATTGTTTGACCCCGAATCTTTAATTTATAATTATTAAGTATTGTTTATCCTTCTCTTTAATTTATAATTATTTTTTTTCTTCCTCTTTTTAAATAGGATCAATAGTAGTTTCCACTTCCGCCATTGAATGACTCAAACTCGATGTCTATTTATAATATTGTTAATTTAATATTGTTCCCGTGCATCGCACGAGGTACACACTAGTAGATTAGTAATAGACGGATAGAGGAATTGTCATGACTTTTATAGTATATGACCAGACTAATTGTTTATTAGTGAATTCAAATAAGGGTTTGTCAAATAAGCTAATGACTAGCAAAATCAAGAGTTAATCTGTCTTTGATTGGGGAATTCAATCAAATAAGCGCTCGATGAATTATAGACGTTCTGATTCAAATAGAGAATTCAATTAATAATTTCTCATGTTTGATGTATCTCTTCCATAGACGTTGGTGTAAGCTTTGCTTTTTATTAAAAAACCTAATCAAATAGTATTCTTTTTTACTAAACAAGTCAATTCCCAGCCAGTTTAGCACTAATTTTTAAATAGAACAGATTTTCTAATAATTCTTAGATTGGTATCCTGGCATACTTTCAACCTTCCTCAGATTTATGACTGCTCTTCAATGATTGTTCGAGTGAACTTTCTGCAAGAGATACGAAGATTAGGTCAATGACATTATCTCTTTAATATTAATAAATAAAAATTATAAAAAATAAATAAACAAATTTTTAAAAATTAATGAGATCGATTATTCCGTACATACTGTGTGCACTATATTTGTACGCGGATCCAAGGTTCAGGCTGGTGGGCCCAAGTCGGGCCGCATTGACAAATACGTAACATACAGTTCGCTTGTTCTAAAGTTGTGGGCCGACTAGTTTAGTGGAATATAGAATTGCCGGCCCATGCTCCTGCTTTTTGTCTCCACCCAATCATCATCAATTTGAAAAGATTACATTTTTTTTAATGATCAATAGTAAATATATAATAATAAAATAATATATTTGTTGGTACATAATAAAATAATATATTAAATATGAGCACTGAAGAAAAAGAGTTGGGATAAAGAAGAATCGAACCTATCAAGATTAAGCTTATTTATTCTAATGGCTGATCCCCCAAATCTACCTTTAATTATCTTTTATTATTTTATTTTATTCTTTTTTTTTCATTTTTATAATATTTTTTTAAAGTCTGCTAGTTTAATTGTCAAATTGCATAAAATTCTACGTGTCTTTTTAAAAGCGTGACAGTGGTGAATAATAATTATACTTCGAAATTGTGTATACCTTATAATTAAAGCAAATTTAATCATGATAATATTGTAGTAATAAATAAATACCTGCAACTTCTAGTGCATATAATGATTTTTTCCAAAACATTTTGATTGTATAGCTGGAGCTGGAAAATTTTGTAAAAACCAATATATCTAAACACACATGAAACAAAAATATTGGTACTTTGTCAAAAGTAACTAAAATCATCAAACCAATATAGTGGTTATAATTTCAACCTAAAATTAAAATGACTTACTTCATGTCTTACACCTTCAGGGTTAATTAAGAGTAATGATAAAGTTTGTCACTTTGTTTAGCATATGTAACACATTATATTAATTATTACAATAAACATGTGAAATTATAAATTAATGTAAAGTTTACTCATTTGTCTATAAGAAGCCTAATTTCATTGGCAAACTCAATCCAATGCTTTTACTGAGTATTTTTATAATTAAAATTAATATCTATCAATATTATATAAACTAATTTAACTACAAAGTAGTTATCTAATATAAATTAGAAAAAATATATAATATAAGATGGTAAGCCGTGTAAGTGACGGTGTCAATTTAAAAATAAATAATAATATATGTTTTAAAAAATTATTTAAAAAACAAAAAAAATTTTTATTGTTATTATTATTTAATTTGAAATATAATATTTTTAACAAATACACGTATAATACACGGTATTGTATTAGTTTTAATATTAAAGGACAACAAGCAAAAAGAAATCTAGATTTTGAGGCCTTGGGTTTTATATTATTAATACATAGCCCAAGAGCTATTTTTAACCTTCTAGCCCAATATCTAGTTTCCTTGTGGCCCAAAAGAATTTGGGCTGTGCCATGTAGCCCACTGCTCACCCCATGCGAGCTGTAATCAACCTCTTATTTTGACTAGCCTAGTTGCATTGGTACCCATATCTTGTTGAGATCTAGTTTATTCTACTAATTCTTATGTTGACTTCATAAAATATTTAATTTGCCAAAAATAAACATAACATTTAAAATATAAACTTATATGCGGACCCCATGATTACACATATCCTCTAATTTGAAATTGAGAGTTTTAATTTTAAGTATTGGCCACCTTCAATTCATCTGAAATTTGAAATCCTAGGCTCCAAATAGCATCTAAAGGCAATAAAAAAGCTGGTTCATTAACGAGCTCTCAAAACAATTAATAATAAGCTGACACAAACAACAACCCTATATATAGCATTAACTTTTAATTTTTTCTTTTCACTATCATGGGAACATCAAAGTATTGGGATTCCATATGGAAATTGCTGATTTTTTGTCACACATTTGGGGGGAATCTGCTGAAAGAATGGGTAATAAAGAGACTAACATTAGGATCTTTTT
>BKCP01004439.1:404229-415538 GCA_008636005.1 Striga asiatica | reverse complement strand
TTTTTTTTTTTTTTCAAGACTTTAAAAAGAAAATAAAAATGCAGCCATGGCGCTTGTTAGGGCCATCTTTAGTTGGTCTCTATGGGCCACCACTTTAAGGATGATGGCCACCGCCCCTTCGACTAGGCCCTCTCGTCTTCACAGTCCCAATGGGAGGCCCGTTTTGTGCATCACTTGGCGATGTGGGAAAAGTAGGCGGCCCAACAACGTTATTCTGCATACAATACTACAACCTTGAATCTGCATTTTATGATCTTGATATCTAGAGAATCTTAGTGCTGTTAAACGAACAATTCGCAAACACAACTCAATTCAGCTCGTGAGTCATGATGAGATCGTTTATTAAACGAGTTGAGCTGAGCTTGTTCGCGAACAACTCGTTTCTAATTTTTTTTTTTTGGCTTATAATATAATAGTTGAACCAACATGTTCGCGAAACATGAGTTCGTTAAAGAACTTAGGCTTATTAAACAAGTCGAGCTGAGCTCGAATAACAGCTTACATTAGAGATCATGGTACCGAAAGATTTTTAGATTTGTGAAATTCTATAACTGATCATTTATAAAGGAAAAAAACACACAATTTGAAATATATTTTGAGACATTTATTAAAGTTGTGGATGAAAAATGGGTGAGTATGTAGTAACTAGCTGATAACTAATAATTTAACTGAACAAACCTCGATGGATGTGGAATAATGAGCAACATGGAGTTCATCGAGGACTCGAGCATGACATGCATGGAAATTGAAACAAAATAGCAACATTAGCACAAGAGAGGATATGATTTTCGACATCTCTCAAGTCTCAAAGGAAAGTTTAGAAGGAATTCAAGTTTTGTTGCAATCAGATAACAAAAGCCAAGAGATTGAGTTGTTGCTAAAATAGCTTAAACCCATACTATATTTATAGGAGGTGATAAAGAACAAGGAGAGACATTTTTCACTCTTTCTAATTTTCAACATAGAAATACCACATTATCTAAGAGATGTGCTTTAAGAAAATTAAAAGGCGTGAAATGGCTGTCTTCTAATTGTTTGAAATTCAAATGTTATCTATCTATCTATCTATATCTATCTATCTATACTATTATAAAAGGACAAGTGATTTTGTAAAAATAATGATTTGTCTAAAAAACTCTTACTTTGACATATTTTTAATGGCAAATGAGTAATACAGTAATATCCATCTTATATTATATTTTTAATTTGAAAAATGATATATGGTAATAACAAATAAAGAACTTAATTATATAAAGATTAAAAAAAAGTAAAGTCATACGTGATGTACTATACTAACCTTTATAAGGAATTTTAATAGTTTCAAACTCTAATTATTTTAATTAAAATGTGTTTTAGTGAATTAAATCCATATCATCGAGTCATAGGACAACTTAACATTGCGTCATTGTGAGTTTTCCTCATATAAATAAAGTGAACATTATGTGGCAATATTCACTAGACTACCTTAAAAATAGACACCTGATTTTTCTTATATATATTAATCAATTTTATTCATCTATAGTGAACTCTAATCATATATTATATTAATATATGATTAAAGAAAAAATAATTTCTATACACTCACGTAAAACATATTTCAAAAGATATACATTCAAAAATAAACTAATATTATTTTAATTATTATTCATTTTGGTTGTTGGCATCTAAAATATTTACTTAAAATAAGTGACGATAAATTCGTGATTTTGAAAATTATGACATAATGAAATATTGTATGAGAATTGGATAAGAAAAAACTAAAATAATAAAAAATAAATTAAATAATTGTTAACTATCATAATTTTAATTAGTATTTTAAGTATAATATCATTTTATTTATTAACATCTAAAATATTTCCTACAATAATTAATCATAAATTCATCATTTTAATGTTAAAATTGTAACAACAATTAAAGAACTTATATAAATTAAAAAATAAAGGATACGTGATCTACTATAACATAACCTTTATAAAGAATTCTAATATTTTCGAACCCTAATTATTTTAATTAAATGTGTTTTATTTGTGTGAAACAAATCCATATCATGGAGTCATAAGACAACTTAGCATTGTTTCTAATGACGAGATTTTTCAATTTATGTTAACATGCAACTCTTAATAAATAGACACCAAATTTTTCTTATATATATTAATCCATTTTATTCATCTATGGTGGACTCTAATCATATATTAGTATATAATAAAAAAATAAAAAATAATTCCTATACACTCACATAAAACATATTTCAAAATATATATATATATATATTCATGATAAACTTATGTTTTAATTATTATTTATTTTGGTTTTTAACATCTAAAATATTTACCTAAAATAATTGACAATAAATTCGTGTTTTTGAAATTATGACAAATAATGAAATATTGTTTGAGAATTGGATAAGAAAAAAATTGAAATATTAAATAAAAATATAAATAATTGTGAACTATAATAATTTAATTAGTATTTTAAATATTATTTATTTTATTTATTAACATATAAAATAGTTCCTACGATAATTAATCATAAATTCATCTTTTTGCAAAATTCGATTAATTATGAAATATTGTATGAGAATTTGATAAGAATAAAATAAAATAATATATATTAGTTGTGAATAAACATATAGTACCACACCAAAAGTTCAAACAAAAAATACTCAAAAAAATATCATTTTAAATTATTACAATATAAAGAATGCAGTATAATGAAATTAGTATTTAGTTATGATTAATTTATTTATTAAAATTTAAAATATATTTAATTAACACATATATAAAGAACAATTGCTTTTGAATTACAAAATTTTATGGGCAACCGTATAGTATATTTGGATATTTCAATTACTTATTTGTCTGGGCATTGATAATAAAGATGTACTAGATAAGTTCATATTACCTTAAGTGTCTTATTAAGTAAGACAACTATTTCATGAATATTTATGATTGTGCATATAAACATTTGAGAATATTTTTGTGGCTTAATAAATAGAGATAGGATAAAGAATATTATTCATGGTAGACATGTTACTTAAGTGTCTTATTAAATAAGAAAATTATTTCATGAATAATATGATTGTGCGTATAAGCATTTGAGAAAATTTTTGTGACTTAATAAATAGAGAATAAGATAAAGAATACTATTCATGATAGACTAATTAATAACTATAACTACAAAATAAATAAGATAATGTATTATGTCAGAATAAGTTAACTTATTGAGTTATCATGCGACGTTTGATTAATAGTATGCGATGAATCCTCAATTACGAAAAAACAAACATTAGTCCTTGTTGCTTTTTTTATTAAGTGATTGAACACTTTAACAGACATGTGGTTATTTTTTATAGATCAAGAAAATATCTTTATCTGTACTAATATAAAAGGAGGAATGATTTTGTAAAAAATCGCATGGATTAAAAAACGTCCTTCTATTTATATTATTTTTAATAAAAAAACTGTAATAACTATTAAGTATCTCAATGAATATAATCACGACGTAATATTTCAATAAAATAGGATTCAAACAAGGACAAAACTCTGTAAAAATAAAAACTTAAACAAAATAGATTTAAATAGGTAAAAAAAAATATTAACTTATCAATAAATATAAAATTAATAAAGGAGATGCAAACTATTTCAATAAGATGGAATTGAATTAAAATATATTTCAAAATATATGTGGAACAAATAAAAATGTAGGGGAAGTACTATCCTCAATTTTATAACATACATTATTAAGTATAAAATACTACAGTATAAATTTGTTACAATTTTAAATTTATATTATTTTCATATTACTAATTACATAACTACATGTCATAATAAACAAATTTGATATAACATAATTATATAAAATTTATATGAAACAAATAGCATGACATATTAAACTACTCAAATGTCTTATTCGATAAAATAGAGTATCAAGTAGGATAGATGAAAAAAATAAATAAAAAAAACCACATGATATAATATATGTATTTGGACATGAATTTATGGATATAATAGTAATTATTAAAATATAAAAAGCATAATATTATTCTATTTTTATTCATATATAGATTTAATTGCTAGAATTAAAATATTTTAACTCAATAATAAATTGATTTTCAAAAATAATTAATAATGTTAACCAATATATATCTTTTTTACTTTACTAAGAACCTATAAATTATGTACTACATATTTTAGTTAAAAGGTGCCCTTTCTTAAACTAAAGTTGAACACCTATTTTAAATAATATTTTTTAGATAATTTGTATCTACCTTTATTTTTTGCATAAAGTAGATACAAATATTCAATGAGTTTTTTCAAACAAGATGTTTTTGGTTGATACTTATCTTTGAATATCATGAGTATTTTCTTGTTGTATGACTAAGAAAATGATCAAGTGGGTCAAAAGAAAATGGTTGGAGTTTAGAATTTGGCCAAAATGATTTTAAGTTTTAAGAAACTACTTGTTAAGAAGTGGTTTCTTGGCTTATTACTTTCCGTCATGGATTTTCAACTTTCAATTTACCAATAGAAAATAATATTATTTAGTTCACATATAATAATTAATTTCAAGTTTTAAAAACTAGTTAAGCAGTGGTTTCTTGGCTTGTTAGTTGTTACTTGCATACTTTTATACTCAAATTTCATACTATAAAATATAATATAGAGTATGAATTCATAATATATAAAGTATGAGGACATAATAGTTGACAAGCCTAACAAAAACATTTATGAACTAAAATGAACACTTATTTCATATCATATGTAAAGGACAACAACAAACTGATAACTTTAGATTTTTCATTTTCTTTTTCAAGACTTCAAAAGGAAAATAAAAATGCAGCCATGGGCCCATGGGACGTGTTAGGGCCATCTTTTGTTGGTCTCTATGGGCCACCAATTTTATGGATGGCCAACGGCCCTTCCCGAAGGCCCTCTCGTCTTCACAGTCTCAATGGGAGGCCCGTTTTCTGCGTCACTTGCCGCTGTGGGAAAAGTAGGCGCCCCATCGTTATTCTACATAAAATATTACAACCATGAATTTGCATTTTATGATCTTAATATTATACTAATACAAAGTATGAAGAAATATCTAATACAACTTACCCCATAGTGTTGACCGTTGAAAATACTAAATAGTATGCAAGTCAGTTGTTTCAATTGTCAAAAAGAGAGAAAATGGTAAATGAAACTCAACCTGAATTATTGTTGTTGGTTTGATTTTATCAAATCAGTGAATGATTTAGTCTTCAATATCTTGGCACACATTTAACTCATTTTTCATGTGATGATGTTTGATCAATTTTTCAATTTTTTTTGGTTGGAGATTAGTTCACGCCTAAATGATCATATTCTAGAAATATTTGATCAGTGAATGATTTAGTCTTCAATATCTTGGCACACATTTAACTCATTTTTCATGTGATGATGTTTGATCCATTTTTCAATTTTTTTTGGTTGGAATGTTCACGCCTAAATGATCATATTCTAGAAATATTTGATTCAGTGAATGATTTAGTCTTCAATATTTTGGCACACATTTAACTCATTTTTCATGTGATGATGTTTGATCAATTTTTCAATTTTTTTTGGTTGGAGATTAGTTCACGCCTAAATGATCATATTCTAGAAATATTTGACTCACTCTCACCTGTTTTTTTTTTTTTATATCAACACGCACCTATCATGTATGTGTGTGACCAAACAACAAATACACCGTTCACATATTTTTTTATAGGCTTTTGTTTGATGATACATTTCTTACTATTTCTTTTGTTCTTAGAAATTTACATTTCACCTTCCTTTGTGTAAATATAATTGTGTCTAGTGTTACAGTAGACCAGCTTTTACTAAGTTTCATACTTATTTTAGATCTTAATGTGTAGATGTGACCATGGGCAGATCAAGCAAATGGAATGGGGTGAGGCTAAAGTTTTGTGGTAATTGAAAAACGATAAAAAAATCGGCACAAAATAAGACATACAAAATCATCATTATATATAAATTTTAATATTTTTAAATAATTCAATATGAAATATTAAAACACCACACAATTTGTATATTTCAGTATTATTATCCATTCTGATGACTTAAAATGATTTACTATCAATACAAAATTATTCATCTACCAGCTGCAAACATTGTACATATGCAAGATTTCATGATTAATCAATCATATATCAATATGGTTGATTAATCAATCATATATGATTAATCAATCATATATCAATCTTAAAATTTTAATACCCGTAGTGGGTAAGAGAGCAATATTATATTTCAATATATTGGATCAAAGAATTTGTTATAACTCCATCTCTTAGTTGATTTCATTGTTAACACGGATTTTTATTGGCAATAATTTTCCAATCTAACAATTATTATAATAGCATGCAAAGTCATGATAAATTTGTTTAAACATAAAATGGATAAATAAGACATTGCAATAAAAAAAATTTAATATGAAAGGAGAAAAAAAACCTACTTAATAATCAACTTCATTTATAAATTATTTTTGTAAAATTACTCAATTTATACTTATTTTTTTAAAAAAATCATGTAATCAAAATATAAAATTCCAGGTAGGGGCTATGGATCCGCCCCTGAAGGTGACTAATTATCAACTAAATATAGATTTCAGTATTTTTAATAACTTAAAATATATCTTGATCATATTATATATATATATATATATATATATATATATATATATTCATCCATGAACATTATTAGCCAGACAAATTCATTCATTCACATTTTTTTTGGTTTAACTAGTTTTGAATGTGTTGTCAATATGTTTTTAAGCAGATTTACTACTTTTTGATATGTTGGTGAAATGACAGAATTGCCACACAAGAATTTGAGCATAGAAAGGCAACTGTTTCATATTTCTAAACAATTCCAAGGAATATGTCAGTAAATCCACATTAAGAAACACAAGCTACGTACACTATATACAAACGAATGTTGTGAGCTTGTGAAGGGCTTAGCGGAAGCCGCGTTGTACCTTTGTACAACGATAAGGCTAATGTGCTCGGAATTGTGAAAGTTAAGGTCCCGATTGCCTTGAGCCTGGTGGTTAATTCGTGCGGGAAGAAAGTGCCACAAGGTTTTGTTTGTTCTTGATTGAAGTTATATTAATAATATTGAAATGTTTTGTTTTATGATTGACATGCGTCATTTTTATGTACATTTTATATTGATTTTCGTGCTCGTTTCATTGTAGTTTAATATTTAATTAATTAATTATCTAATTATTTTTATTAAACTATGATAAAGTGTGTTATTTTTTGTTTAACAAGAAATATGATCGAATTAATTTTTTGAGTTAAAAACGGCGTAAAACGAATATAAACGTGAAATGAGCCCAACATAAGCATCATGAATATGAATTAATTAATGGCTGCACATTGCTAAGAAGCTAATCATGAATATGAGCCCAACATAAGCCCCTCATGAATATGGCCAGCGAAATTTGCTCGCGAAAATCGCCCTCCAGCTCGCAAAACAACTCCAGCTCGCGAGTTCCTCATTGCCAGCGAATTTTGCCCGCGAAAATCCCACTTTAGCTCGCGAGTTCAGCCTACCTCGCGAGTTTCCCTCATTAAATGTGTGTGTTTTTAGTGTGTGTTTGTGGTGTAGCTATAAATAGACTTAATGCTTTGTAATTTGGGAACAATTCCTCATTTGCTAAAATTTTCCTTTTAGTTTTTATCTCCTCCTTCTCTCTAGTTTTCTTTCTCTCTCTAAAGGCTCTAAGACCCTATTTTTATTGTAATATTTCTCCATCAAGATTACAACTTTTCGGCTTATTTCTTCTCGTGGATGCACTAAAGACTTGGAGACTTCGTTTAAGGTCCGATTGGAGACTTAGTTGAAGGTCCTAGATCTCGTAAGTCTTGTCTTGTCTTTACTTATTGAATTCATTCTAGGGTTAAGATAAGAGCTTCCATGAGTCGATTATGCTATCATCCTCGTAGGCTAGGGATTATGTGATTGTGTTATTGATTGCGTTAGCTTATTTGCATGAACGAGAATTGATTGAGAGATCGATTGGTTGATCGCGAGTGACGATTGCTTGATTACATGTTCCCGAATCTATGAATGCCTTCTTTCCATCTCGGGTATAGAGTACCTTGTTATTTTTCTCTCTATTTTCTATTTTTCTTGCAACTTGAGGTGTTGCTTGCTTTAAATTACGAATCTTGCTTTCTTTAGCTTAATTAAACCACCAAATCATGCGAGTAGAATGTTTAGGACTTTTTATTTTTCTTTCGTGTGAGTCAATCGCTGCTTGAATCCGTGTCCGAATAGCCTTCCTTTGAGAACGACCCGAGTCCGGGTAGCTCGGTTACCACTTACCCAAAAATACTACAAACAGGGGCATAATTGTCACTTCCATAGAAAAGAAGAACACATCTTCTTCTTCGTATCTTCACTCCTACGTGAAATTTCCGCCATGGATGAGTGTCGAGCTGTGCGCTGCTCTTGTTATCTCAAAATACTCGCTGCTAGGATACTACTCGTGTTTCTCCGAACGGGTTCTGAATCAGCTCTTGCCTTTTTTACGCGACTCGTGTGACTTGTGACACGAGTCGTGTGGGTCCGATATGCGTTTTTTCTATTTTTATGGGTTTTTTGACTAGTACTTGATCTCAACTATTTAAGAGACCCTAGGGCACGTTTTTTAGGGGGTCTTGAAGAGTTTTTCAGATTTTTGGAGACTTTTGGAGGCTAAAAACACGAGTAAGACAGAGCGAGAAAGCCGGGAAGAGGAGTTGACGGAGCCGAATAATTTTTTTTTTTTTCTTTTTCTTTTTATTTTTTCGAACTCAATGTTTTATATTTATTTTGCTGATTTGGAAGCATGTTTCTAGGCTAAATTTATCTTAGATTTTATTATTTGTTAGTACTCGAATTGATTTATGATATAGTTTTTATTGCTTTTATCCCGGTTTATCTTTCGTTTATAAATTTCTTGTGCTTATTTTTGTTGTATGAGTAGACGACTGCTATGAATACATATTTTGTGATTGATTTGGGAATGAGAGAAGATAATTGATTGCTAGAATTGAGAAATTTATAACCTAAGATAATAAACAGACCGAGAGTTTGATAGGACTTTGCGAGAGAATAATGAAAATTTGAGAAATTTATGGAGTTAATTGTTCATCTTGAGACCGAGAGGAGATAGATAGCAATTAATCTACGATTTAACTTGTTCCAGATAAATGTTAAATTAATTTAGTGATTATTTCCACGATTGGTAAAATTAAATAAGATTTGATTGAATTTAAACGTTTCATGAATTAATTATGAGGAACGCTTACCCTAGAATCTATCTTTTATATCTTGATTTATTTTTATTACTTTAGATAAATTAGTTCTTAGGTTCTTGGTTCATAATCATTATCCAATATATTGGTCGAGATAATATTTAATCGTCATTATTTTAGTATTTAATTAATTTAACTACAATCTCTGTGGAATACGACCATGTTTGTCACTACCTATAGCTACGTCGCACACTTACGGATAACTTCCACTTGTTCGCTACTACCTATAGATACGCCGCACACTTGCGGATAGCGAAAATAATTAGCCAACGATGATGTTTGTTTGTTGCTTGTAATTTGTATGTTGATGAAATGAATCAATGTGACATTGTTTAAGAAATGGTGATCTCTCATCAAGTTTCTTGCTTTCAATGCATGGTTCTATTAGTTAAAGAATTATAGATCATTTGTATCTACTTCATTGAATTTTTTCAAACAAAATGTTTTTAGTTGACACTTATATTTGAATATGAGTATTTTCTTCTTGTATGATTAAGGAATTGATCAAAGTGGGTCAAAAGTAAATGGTTGGATTAGTTTAGAATTTGGCCAAATTAAATTATTTTAAAGTTTTAAGAAACTACTAGTTAAGCTGTTGTGTATTGGCTTATTATTTGCAGTCATGGACTTTCATATTTCAATTTATCAATAGAAAATGATATTATTTTGTTCATATATAATGATTTTAAGTTTTACAAAACTAGTTAAGAAGTGGTTCTTGGCTTATTATTACTCACAGTCATGTATATACGTATATATGTACATGACGCGTTTATACTCAAATATCATACTATAGAATATAATATAAATGAAAAAGTATGAATTCATAATATATAGGAGTATGACTGCGTAATAGTTGGCGGCCTAACAACAACATTTAATAAATTAAAACGAACACTTATTTCTTATCATATGTAAAATGGCAACAACAAACTGATAACTTTAGATTTTTCATTTTTTTTCAAGACTTTAAAAGGGAAATAAAAATGCAGCCATGGAACGTGTTAGGGCCATTTTTTGTTGGTCTCTATGGGCCACCACTTTAGTGGCCATGGCCCCTAGGTGAAGGCCCTCTATTCGCCTGAATCTTAGAGGGAGACCCGTTTTCTGCATCACTTGGCGACATGGGAACACTAGGCGCCGTAATGTTATTCTGCATACAATATTACAATCATGAATATGCATTTTCTAATCTTGATATCTAGAGAATATCTTAGTGCTAGCTATTAAACGAACAATTCGCAAACACAACTCAGTTCAGCTTGTGAGTGGTGCCGTTTATTAAACGAATTGAGCTGAGCTTGTTCGCGTACAGCTCGTTTATAATTTTTTTTTTTTTTTGGCTTATAATATAATAGTTGAACCAATATGTTCGCGAAACATGAGTTCGTTAAAGAATTTAGGCTTATTAAACAAGTCGAGCTGAGCTCGAATAACAGCCTTACATTAGAGATCATGGTACCGAAAGATTTTTAGATTTGTGAAATTCTATAACTGATCATTTATAAAGGAAAAAAACACACAATTTGAAATATATTTTGAGACATTTATTAAAGTTGTGGATGAAAAATGGGTGAGTATGTAGTAACTAGCTGATGACTAATAATTTAACTGAGCAAACCTCGATGGATGTGGAATAATGAGCAACATGGAGTTCATCGAGGACTCGAGCATGACATGCATGGAAATTGAAACAAAATAGCAACATTAGCACAAGAGAGGATATGATTTTCGACATCTCTCAAGTCTCAAAGGAAAGTTTAGAAAGAATTCAAGTTTTGTTGCAATCAGATAACAAAAGCCAAGAGATTGAGTTGTTGCTAAAATAGCTTAAACCCATACTATATTTATAGGAGGTGATAAAGAACAAGGAGAGACATTTTTCACTCTTTCTAATTTTCAACTTAGGAATACCCACATTATCTTTTGGAAAAAGTTATGTGCTTTAAGAAAATTAAAAGGCGTGAGTAGCTTTCTTCTT
>BKCP01004439.1:355781-404056 GCA_008636005.1 Striga asiatica | reverse complement strand
ATCATATGTGTTTGATGATACATTTCTTACCGTTTTATATATTTTTTTTATAGGTTTTTGTTTGATGATACATTTCTTACCGTTTCTTTTGTTCTTAAGAACTACATTTCACTTTCCTTTGTGTAAATAGAAGCATGTCCAGTGTTACAGTGCACCAGATTTTACTGGATTTCATACTTATTTTAGATCTTAATGTGTAGATGTGACGTGACTAATTATCAACTAAATATAGATTTAAGTATTTTTTATAACTTTAAATATATCTCGATCAGCTGAAAATATATATATATATATATATATATATTCATCCCTGAACATTAGCCAGACAAATCCGTTCACATTTTTTTGGTTTACCTAGTTTTTGAATGTGTTGTGAATATGTTTTTAAGCAGATTTACTACTTTTTGATAGAATTACCATACAAGAATTTGGGCATAGAAAGATAATTGTTTCATATTTCTAAACAATCTCATGGAATATGTCACTAATTAATCCACAACAAAAAAACAGTTTACAAACACAAACTACACTATACACAAATGAATGTTGTGAGCTTGTGAAGGGCTTAGCCAATTTTGAAGCCACATTGTGCCTTTGTACAGAGATTATTAAGGCTAACGTGCTCGGGTTTGCGAAAGTTTATAAGGTCCCGATTGCCTTGAGCCTGGCGGTTAATTCGTGTGGGAAGAAAGTGCCACGAGGTTTTGATTGTTCTTGATTAAGGTTGTATAATAAATTAATAATGTTGAAATGCTTTTGTTTTCTGATATATGTTTGTTTGTTGCTTGTAATTTGTATGTTGATGAAATGAATCAATGTGACATTGTTCAAGAAATGATGATCTCTCATCAAGTTAATTTCTTGCTTTCAATGCATGGTTCTATTTGTTAAAGAATTATAGATACTTTGTATCTACCACCATTATGCGAAAGTATAAGGTAGATACAAATATGCATTGAGTTTTTTCAAACAAAATGATTTTGGTTGATACTTATCCTTGAATACGAGTATTTTCTTGTTGTATGACTAAGGAATTGATCAAGTGGGTCAAAAGAAAATGGTTGGAGTAGTTTAGAATTTGACCAAATAATTTTAAGTTTTAAAAAACTAGTTAAGCAGAGGTTAATTTCTTGGCTTGTTACGATCAAGTGGGTCAAAAGAAAATGGTTGGAGTAGTTTAGAATTTGACCAAATAATTTTAAGTTTTAAAAAACTAGTTAAGCAGAGGTTAATTTCTTGGCTTGTTACTTGCAATCATGTACATACTTTTATACTCAAATTTTATACTATAAAATATAATATATTGTGTGAATTCATAATCTATCTATATCTATATCTATATCTATCTATCTATATCTATCTATCTATCTATCTATCTATATCTATCTATCTATCTATCTATCTATATCTATATCTATATCTATACTACTCTAAAAGGACGAGTGTTTTTGTAAAAATATGAACTACCTAAAATAACCTTACTTTGACATATTTTTAATGGCAAATTAGTAATACACTAATACATATTTTATTTATATTTTTAATTAAAAAGATGAATTACCTAAAAAACCCTTACTTTAACATGTTTTTAATGGCAAAAAAGTAATACACTAATACCCATCATATCTTATATTTTTAATTAATAACTAATGCTTAATTTATTAAATACAAATACAAGAATAATACATTTCACATCTCCTAAAAATCAAACAAAATATTCGCACACCATTCTTTATCACGAAACGGCTTTCTTCCACATATCTCCCAAAAATCAACCCAACATCAACCTAAACAACAAAATTTTGAAAAGATATAGAATTGTTGTTTTAAAAAAATCCTTGTTTTTAATATAATTTTATACACTATCTTACAAACTAGCGAAGTTGAACAATTTCATTTAGCTACTTCATTATTTAAGAAAATAAACTCTTATATTTAAAACTAGAATAGAAATTGCACTTTAGTCTAGAATATTTGGTTTGTGTAATTGTATTTAATTAATTAAATATTAAATAAGTATTAGTATATTACTAATTTGACATTAAAAATATGTCAAATAAAAAGTTAATATATTTTTTTCATAATAAATTAAAAAAAAAAAATTGTGTAATAGTATGAGAAATAAATTGTTGAATAATTATTTTGCAACCTAAACACTAAAATACTCAATTTTTTTACTTAAAATAAGATTATTGTAATTTTATGAAATTATATAATACTAAAATCCAATCCATTTTTTAGTCGAATGGGATATTGCTTGAGCAGCATGATTTAAGTTTGATCATATAATTATCTACGAATTAATTAAGATGTCTAGAGAATCATGATATGCTTATACGCTGAAAATTAATTAATTTTTACCAATAAATTATATCATATATCATCATTACTCATCTATTATTAATAACTATAACTAAAAAAATTAAAATCGATAATTT
The DNA here is from genome assembly GCA_008636005.1 of Striga asiatica. Classification (NCBI taxonomy): domain Eukaryota; kingdom Viridiplantae; phylum Streptophyta; class Magnoliopsida; order Lamiales; family Orobanchaceae; genus Striga; species Striga asiatica. The sequence goes on along the minus strand of BKCP01004439.1, from coordinate 401,618 downwards.
TTTTTCTCACAACACCCATAAATTATAAAAACATTTTTTCTCAAAATAACCTATAAAAACAATGTAATAGTATGGAAAATTAATTGTTGAATGATTGTTTTGCAGCCTAAACTTCTAATCTACTTTTATGAAATTCCATAATACTAAAACCCATACGATTTTATTTTTATTTCAAATGTATACTGCTTGAGCAACATGATTTAATTTAGATTACATGATTATCTATAAATTAATTAAAAAACAATTAGAAAATCATGATATGCACATATACGTTGAAAATTAATTAATTTTAGCAATAATTATATCGATATATTACCATTACTTATCTATCTATTTTTCTGTATTATTTTAATAAAGTAATTTTTTATTAAAAAAAAGTACATAATTAATTTTTTTTATTTGAGTATAATATTAATGAGAAAAATTTAATTATATATAATAAAATAAAAAATGTACAATTAATTGATTATAATAAGACAACTGTCCCAAAAGGTTCTATATTTAATTTTATATATTCTTCTAACAAATATATTAAGGAAAAAAAACATCATAAAGGAATATATATATATATATATATATATATATATATATATTAAAACATATAAAATAACAATATAAAGGAAAAACATATTAAATTTGATAAATAATATTAAAATACACTTAAGTTGTAATACTTACTAAAAAATATGAAAAAAAAAAGTAATAAATAAAATGTTATGGTTAATAAAAATAAAGATCAAACTTTTAAAACTTATTGATGTAAACGAGCTGAGTTGTTAAACGCTTGTTAATTTTTTGTTCTTATTAATTCTAGGAGTAAGTTTTAGGTGATAGACAATAGTTATATATACTTTTATTGGTCATTATCTTTAAAATTAATTCAAAATATCTAGAGAACTATAATATGTCTATATACGCAGAAAATAAATAAATTTTTATCAAGAAATTATATTCATATAGTACCATTACTCACGTATCTTTTTTTGAAACAGAATGATAAAAAGGACTTATATTAATAACAAAACGAGACTAGATAACAACTATTCAGCCGAATATACAGCCAACGACCGAATAAGCTAAACAAGTTTTTATTAAAAAAAATGTAGATATTTTTTTAAATATTTGAGTATAATATTAATGATAAAATTATAATTATATATATAATATATTATATAGATGTACAACTATAATGGATATAATAAGACCCAAAAAAAGTTATATACTTAATTATATATATAACATATGAAAGAACAATATAAAGTAATAAAATATTAAATCTGATACATAATATTAAAAATATAACTAAGTTTTAATACTTACTAATAAATATGAGAAAATGTAATAACGAAAAAATAATGTTGTTCCAATAGATATCAAATTAAATTACAATAGAATTTTTGTGGATTAATAAGTGTACCATCAAAATAACATAATGCCATTACAATTTATAAATTATAGTTTTTATTATTTGTCATCTTTCTCATATGTAATACTTTTTTTTACACATTAATACAATAACAATATGTTCAATAATATTAAAAAGAAAAGAATATTTTTTTCTCAATTCGACATATGAAAATAATAAAAAAATATTATATTTTTTAAAAAAAATTATGAACGAATATTTTATGTTATAGTATAGTTGACTCGACAATATAATTGATGAATGTATAAATTACGAATATATAACTAAAATTCTACATATAGTTAAAAAAGACATAAAAATATTTTTTAAAGTTAGATAAAATTATGTCGCAAAAGAGAGAATATAAGCTATCATCAAGATTAAAAAGAAAATAGAGAATAGAGCGTAAAATTGTAAATTTTGATAACTATTATATTTCGTTTAGTTGTAATATTGCATTTATATTATATCTTTGATATAGTTATGAGTTGAACTAAATTATAATTGATTGAGTTTTAAATTAATTTATTATTTATCTTTCTTTCGTTTAATTTTATTTTTTAAATAAAGGGCATGATTAAAATTATGAAAAATGTTCCCATAATTTTTGTTAGATATCTTATACTATATGTTTTGGGATGAGGCCTGTGTCGGGACTATTAGACAAACATGGATCTGCCCATAATTCTAACAAAGTATTTTTGTTAAAATATTCATTGAAAAATTCAAACGAGAATTGTAACATTGAAATATTCGTTAGAGTTGTTGTTGAAATTCCGTTGTAACATGCTTTCATTAGAATTTCATCATTTTCTTGCAGTAAAAGTATGACTCCAAATAAAAAAAAAAAGCACTATATATAATATTGTGTGCAGTTAATTATTTTATTAGTATTATAACAACTAAACAAGAAGTAAGAATGATGTTCTATGTAATAAAAAGGTAAGACTAATACTAAACAAGAGGTAAGAATATTGTTCTACATGATGAAAAGGTAAAACTACACAATGAGAAAGATTATAGCTCACATTCCATCCAAAAGAAATAATAAAAAATAAAATTAGTAAATGTCCCATATCAATTGAAGCTAGCGAATGATAAATGTAAAACATACTTGAGATGCACATTTGTAAAAACTATATTTATCTTTTTGTGTTAGAAATATGTATGTTAGTCATCATCTTTTTAGTTAACAATTTAATTAATTTTTACCATTAAAATTTTCAATTTTGAAATACTAAATATTTTTTTTGTTTCACTTTTATATTTAATATATCACATCATTTTTTTCTCATGATGTTTGATTTGACCAATGTATTGTAAATAAAATATATATATACATAGACCAATTTAAAATAATATATACTAATTTATAGATCCATGTTAACTCAATTTTATTAATTATAAAATAATATTGGATAAACTTGTGGTATATTTTTCTTACATGGATTTGAAATATTCAATAATAAGAAAAAAGTGTAATTGGATGTAAACGTACATCTATTACCAATATTAACTATATGAATTAAAAGAAAAAATAAATGAGTTGTATGTTAAACTATTATGCAATTATTGCTTGAAAGAGAACACCATAATGGTTTTAAAAATATATTTTTTGTGGATATGAAAATAAATTAGTTACTTAGGAGTTTATCATCAATGGAAAAAAATCCAAAAACTTTTTAATTTTATAAACAATATAAAAGTACATTTTTGTCAAATATATTATTACTATCAAACACGTAAGAAAAAAAAAACTCAATGTGTATAAATGTGCTCTAATTTTTTCAACAAATAAAATATCATTTGTGAATAAAATAAAAAACAAATAAAACAAATAGTAATGCGGTCAGAACTTTTTTAGAAAAGTATGAATACCAATATTAAGAAACAAAAATCTTTGAAAATTACTACTTTTTTGTTGCTAGCATTTAAATATATGTTATCTATAAGAAATTGCTTCTCATAAATAGTGATTCGATATTATAATAATATAAACCAGGAACTTTAATAATGACTTCATAATAGTAAAGTTAACAAATGACTAAGAGTATCATAATATAATAGAATTCAAATTCTTCTCATCTAAAATATTTTGACAGATAATATGCGTCTCAATATTGTCTCATTGTTTTGTTTTGTTTTGTTATTATTGAAGAATCAAGAAATGATCATTATCTTGAATTTTCGAAGCATTAGTTATGATACAAAAAGTGGACAATAAATGCATTAAATAAATTATTAGGCACATAAATATTGCAAGTAATCCAAACGAATGTGAAATGTTTTATGATAAACAACTCTAAAATCATTGCAACAACCAAAATGTTCAATGATATGCAAATTGCAAATAATAGGTTATGTAGTTCATCTATCGTCTAAATAAATAACATTGAAAAGGGAATGTTTGATTATGATTAAATTATTTTTGAATGATTGAATAAGTTCACTTTTGATAGAATATTTACAATCTTAATTGTGTATTGGGCTCGATCATATGTGAAATTACTTTAGAATACGTATTTTAATGTGATGTGTGATAATTTTAAAAAATAATTTAGCAACTTCGAAGAAGTACATGATTTTGAAAAATTAACTTTTATTTAGAGATTAAATTCGTTTCCACCCCTTGGAGTAAGTACCAATTTCTCTATCTTAATTGTGTATTGTGCTCGATCATATGTACAATTACTTTAGAATACGCATTTTAATGTGACGTGTGATAATTTTAAAAAATAATTTAGCAACTTCGAAGAAGTACATGATTTTGGAAAATCAATTTTTATTTAGAAATTAAATTCGTTCTTACCCCATGGAGTAAGTACCAATTTATTATATGGAGAAAAGAGAGAGAGAGAGAGAGAGAGAGAGAGAGAGTAATATAGTATTTTATACAATGATTAAAAAAAATATCAAGAATTTTAATGACACAAGTATCAAGAACTCTAATGATACAGTTGGTTATATCACAGAGATATTTATGAACTGATAGTAAATATACTTTATAATGATCATACAATCATGAAGTTTGACTATATGTTTGGCTAAAGTATCTCTAAGTGTTGAATAAAGCACACATTTTACCAAATTAATTAAGAAAAAATTAACAATACTATTGATGTATTGGAATACAACGAGTATAAATGTTTCTTTTGAGAACATCAAATTAGAATGAAAGAAAATCACTCTTGAATCTACATAAATAAATAAAAAAACTCATGCATCTATAATATACATTAGGTCCTTATTTAGTGTTTTTTTATTATGGACTCATTTTCATATATTTTTGTTGGGGTTGTAATATATTATTTAACTTTTTTTATATTGCGACATCATTATATTATTTTTAAAAAAAAATAATTAAGAGTTTATTTAATCTACATTTTATTTTTTCTTACTGCAATCATATGTTAATAAATTAATCAATTTATCTTACTAAAATTAACCGGCAAAAAATATTCGTCACCACGTGCATCGCACGTGTACTTAACTAGTAATATATAAAAGTATGAGTACATAATAGTTGACAAGCCTAACAACAACATTTATGAACTAAAATGAACACTTATTTTTCATATCATATGTAAAAGACAACAACAAACTGATAACTTTAGATTTTTCATTTTTTTTTTCAAGAGTTTAAAATGAAAATAAAAATGCAGTCATGGGTCCATGGGACGTGTTAGGGCCATCTTTTGTTGGTCTGTATGGGCCACCACTTTTATGGATGGCCAGCGCCCCTTGAATTAGGCCCTCTCGTCTTCACAGTCTCAATGGGAGAAATATACTAATACAATGTATGAAGAAACTAGTACGAATCCCGTGCGATGCACGGATAAGAGATATTTATCAATATGAAACTAGTACGAATCCCGTGCGATGCACGGGTAAGAGATATTTATCAATATTATAAATTAAAAATGCTCATTAAATAATATTTATAAATTAAAATATATAAAATAAAGATGTAATACAATTTATCTATATTAATTTATTAAAAATGTTATATGAAATTTAGATTGTGCAAAATTACATAAAACATGTTTATTTAAAATTAGTACACCACCCGTACGTTGCACGTACTAATAACAAATTACATTATATTCATTTCAAAATAAGTACATTTTAATTTATTTATTTTTTTCAGAAAATCGAGTCGTCTACAATGTAATTCCATAAAATAATTATTTTTGTAAAATTTTATCATATATTTAAAAATATATGTAAATAATAAGTATAATTATAAAACTTATATTGTTTCATTTATAAAATAAATTTAGTTTTGTGTAAGATTATCCAACTAAAAAATTTTAAGTATTTGATTAATTTATTAGATTATATATAATTGATTATTTCATTTACGTCCAAGTTAATATTCACCTGTAAGTTATGAATAATTACTTATTTGAGTTTTACATTTGGAACCCAAATTTAGACTACACAGTAATTTACCTATATATATATATATATATATATACATCACATTTTTCTAGATTTGTTGTCGATTACTTTATTGTTCAAATTTACTAACTAATTCTCTAAAATTAAATTACAAATTTTAAATTTTACTAAACAATATTTGTTCAAATATATTTCTGATTTTCAAAAAAAATACATACCAATTTTTTGAATTATTTATATCTTATAGCAATTTATTATGGAAATATATGCTAAAATTTAAAAATCATATCACCTTGATATTGTAACAAATCAACATAAAATTACACTTTCATACTCATACCAAATAAAATTTATACCACTTATTTTGTTTTCAAAATTTCCAACTATACTTCTATCATACCAAATAAAATCCATACCATTTAAATTTGAGTATTTCATACCAAAACAAAATCACCCATTTTGCACCATAAATTCGGACATTTATTAATAACAACACAATTCCTACCAAAAGTAAATATAGTAATCAGATACATCAAATAAAATCGGCTGCTTTATACCAAAACCGGAGTTATTAATTTTTTCAATTTTATATAATAAATTGATTAATTAATTTTTGAAAGGCGGAATTTTTTTGAAATGTACAGTATTTATTTATTTTACATGTATTTTTAAATTCATTTTACCATTACATGTATTATTGATATTAGCATACTTTTTAAAATCATTTTCAAAATTAAGTATTGATTGTAAAATATCTAATTTGTTAATAGGAATTTTGATTTTTTTTCCTTGTTTTTCTTTACATTCTATAAAATAAATTAACATAAATAGAGTAATATATATGTTTTAAGATGGAAAAAAAAAATATTTGTTAATAACATATTCTATAAAATAAATTAATACAAATATGTTATTCACGTAGTTCATAAATTAAGTGAAACATAACAAAAAAAATAATACATGTTTTAAGATGGAAAACGTTTTACATACATGCATATAATTTTTTTTTTATTCAATTGTTAATATTCATTGTACCTCTTAATAATTACTGCAGTATTCCTAATTTGGGTTTTGTGCACTCTACTTTTAAGTTGTAAAAATGACAGTAGCACCAATCTCATCTTGCGTCTGTTAAAAAAAAAACTTACAATCATTAAATAAAATTTGTGAAAAGAACCCACCACAATCAAAATAATAATAATAATAATATCAATAATTTAGATATAAATATATATATTATTTCAATAATCGGTTGAATATATAATAAAATATAAAAATGGTCCTTAAAAATCAGTCAATAAGGAAAAAAAATTCAAGCTTTTTATATAAAAACTCGGGGAATCTGAAAACCCTTGAGGGAACCCTTGGGTACGAAGCTCTTGTTGGACGCCCAATTGTCGAACTCATTTGCCTGTGATTGAGAATCCGTTAAGAAGCCCCTCTTTTTTCCCTCTCCCTCCGCTCGCCAAATCCACATGGTGATAATCTTCGGTCTGGTCAGCGCTAGACGGAGCAAATTCCCGACCGCCCTCGCGATTGGAGCTTTCATGGCGGCGAGACTGCTCGTCCCTGATCCCCACGCTGTAGGATCTGAATCCGTCGTCGAGCTTTTTCCGATCGAGCTCCGTCGTCGAGAGGACCAAGAGCTCATCCGACGTCAGGCCCTGGATCTCCTCCGGCTTAAATTCCTGGAGGGGAAGGGTCTGTGAATATTCTTCTTCGTCGTCTTGGTGGCGGTGGTGGCCTAAGCGATGGAAATTGTGAAATCTTGAAATGAGAATTTTGGATGGATGGTTAAAGAAATTAGAGGGCCAAAGAAAAGAAGAAAACAAAAGATAATAATTGGTGTGGTTGCCGTTAGAATTGAAACATCAATAATGGATTAGAGGGTTAATATAATTTGGAGGCTTGGTTTTTCTTATTTTCAATCTAGATTACATTCCTAAAAGATATTGAAGAGATTATATGGAAGTTTATATAAGATGGAATGTAACCCAAAAATTTGTTTGGCACCAATCTCATCTCAATCTCAAATTTATTTTATTTTCAAAATTTTCAAATATAAATGATTCTGTACATTAATTAGATTAATTTTTTAATTCGAATTTCAAATAATTTTCGCCACTTTTTAAAAGAGTTACTAATAAAAGTAAAATTGAATTATTTAGGCAGAAAAGTAGTTACTTTTTCAGATAAATGTCAAACTTTTTATATTATTATTATAAATATCTGCAAACTCAATTGTCAAAAAGAGAGAAAAGGGTAACTGAAATTCAACCTGATAGATATTATTGTTGTTGTAAGATTTTCAAATCAATGAATGATTAGTCTTTAATATCTTGGCATACATTTCTCATTTTCCATTTGATAATATTTTATCATTTTTTTTTAGTTGGACATCATTCTTTATTAGTTCACATTTAAATGATCTTATTTGTGAAATATTTGATTCGTGCTCTCACTTGGTTTTTTACCATTAGATCATCACACGTCTATTCGGATATGGGTGTGGGAGTGTGTGTGACCAAACAACAAATAAACCGTTCACATATTTTATATATTTTGTTTTATGATACATTTCTTACTATATACTTAGTTTTTTAGGAATTTACATTTTCACTTTTCTTTGTGTGATTATAAACCCGTTCAGTGTTACATTTTCATTTTCACTTATAGTGGACCAGCTTTTACTGAGTTTCATACTTATTTTAAAAATCTTAATGTGTAGATGTGATTAATTATCAAACAAATATAGATTTCAGTATTTTTATAACTTTAAATATATCTTGATCAGTTGAAAATATATATATATATATATATATATATATATATACACACATACAGGGAATGGTTTCAATACATCCACTTATTTAAAGTGAGGACGTGAGACTCATTTTTAACCACAAGATTTGGTACATATCATGTGCGGCCAAGATTTACTCTTTTCTTTTTATTATTTTAATTATTCAAATATTATTTTGACCCGTTGACTCCGGCGTTGACCGTTGACTTTCGGCATTGACTTCCGGCAAAATCCGTTGACAACTAACCTTCCAACTAGGTTAGTTCTCTGTAGTTGCTAGGTTAGTTCTCTGTAATTGCTAGGTTAGTTCTCTGTAATTGCTAGGTTAGTTCTCTCTAGTTGCTAGGTTAATTCTCTGTAGTTGCTAGATTAATTCTTTGTAGTTGCTAGATTATTTTTCTGATGTTGCTAGATTAGTTGTCTTTTGTTGATAGATTATTTCTTTCTTGCTGCTAAGTTAGCTGTCTTTTGTTGCTAGGTTAGTTATCTTTAGCTGCTAGGTTAGTTGTATTTTGTTGCTAGGTTAGTTGTCTGTTGTTGCTAGGTTTTTTTTTTTTTCTAACAAACAACGCCCCGGAAGGACGGGGGATTGGGCCGGATCCCCAACCTGTACATAGATCAAGACTCGAAAACTGGGGCCCAAAATGTCAACAAACTACAATGCGCAAAGTCTCTGAAGCAAAACAAAACAAAATCAAAAAGAGAAAAGCAAAAAAGGAAAAAATAATACAAAGTCTGTCAACGGGCTAATAGGTGCCCGGAAGCGAGATCTAATCTAATGAGAGCAAAAACCTAATCTACTAAAGTCGGAACGATGGATATCCAAGCTGGTCCATCCGAACCAGCGTGCGTAGGCGGAGTGGAGCAGTGTCGGTCTGAAATGTATGTGTATCTGGTATGGTGGCGCCAAGGCTGGCAAGATAGTCGGCAGGTCTGTTCCCCTCACGGAAAATGTGCGTGATCCTATGATGGACAGACCAGAGTAGGGCTCTAATACGCATAAGCGGGTGCTGAATCTGCCACGAGCCCTGGTGGCCCGAGGTCAAAAGGGTGGCGACAGCCGCAGTGTCTAGCTCGATACAAATGTGGCTAGAGAGGTGGGCAGCAATCTGAAGGCCGATCTGTAATACCTGAATCTCTGCATCGTAGCTCGAGGAGGCCTGAAGGGACGCGTGGAAGGCGGTGATGAGGGCGCCGCTGTGGTCCCGGATCAAGCTTCCTCCTCCGGCAACTCCAGTGTGACGATCAAAGGAACCATCAGTGTTCAGCTTGACCCACGGAGAGTCAGGTCGAAGCCAAACAACAGCTCTGGGCCGGTCTGTTGTTGCTAGGTTAGTTATTTGTAGCTGCTAGGTTAGTTGAGTTTTGTTGCTAGGTTAGTTGTCTTAAGTTGCTAGGTTATTTCTTTCTTGCTGCTAGGTTGGTTGTCTTTTATTGCTAGGTTAGTTATCTGTAGATGATAGGTTAGTTGTGTTTTGTTGCTAGGTTAGTTGTTTGATGCTGCTAGGTTAGTTGTCTTTTGTTGCTAGGTTAGTTGTCTGTTGTTGCTAGGTTAGTTGTGTTTTGTTGCTAGGTTAGTTGTCTGTTGTTGCTAGGTTAGTTATTTGTAGCTGCTAGGTTAGTTGAGTTTTGTTGCTAGGTTAGTTGTCTTAAGTTGCTAGGTTATTTTTTTCTTGCTGCTAGGTTAGTTGTCTTTTATTACTAGGTTAGTTATCTGTAGATGATAGGTTAGTTGTGTTTTGTTGCTAGGTTAGTTGTTTGATGCTGCTAGGTTAGTTGTATTTTGTTGCTAGGTTATTTCTTTCTTGCTGCTAGGTTAATTGTCTGATGCTGCAAGGTTAATTGTATTTTATTGTTAGGTTATTTCTTTCTTGCTCCTAAGTTAGTTCTCTTTTGTTGCTAGGTTATTTATTTCTTGCTGCTAGGCTAGTTGTCAACCGGTCAACGTCGGAAGTCAACGGTCAACGCCGAAAGTCAACGATTTTCACCAGAAGTCAACGATTTTCGCCGGAAGTCAACGGTCAACGCCAGAGTCAACTAATAATTATTTTATTATTTAATTAATATATATTTTAATTGATTTTGATCTAGACAAAATGAGTAGCTAAGATTGAGTCTCACGTACTCATTTTAAGGAGTGGTCTCATTGAACCCGTCCCCTACATACATATATAATATAATTTTTTTTTTTCATCCATGAACATTAGCCAGACAAGTTCATTCACATTTTTTTTTACCCAGTTTTTGAATGTGTTGTGAATATGTATTTAGGCATATTTAGTACCTTTCAATAATAGAATTACCGTACAAGAATTTGAGCATAGTAAGGCAACTGTTTCATATTTCTAAACAATCCCATGGAATATGTCAGTAAATCTAAATCCACATCAAGAAACAGACAAACACATACTACACTATACAACAAACGAAAGAGCGCCTTTCTAAATTGGTTTATGACAATCGTAACATGATTCTCTTCAAGGCCTCAGTAGGATGATAACACGGTTATGTCCGACCCGAGTCTCAGTTATTCGACCCAAATGCCGAAGAACCTATCAGAAAGTTGAAAACAAATTAACTCACATATAGATTCAGAAGTAAAAATTTCATTTTACTTATGTTCACTTATGTATCTCTTTACGAATCGAACAAATTCGCTCAAGATTATTTAACACATAGGAAAAACTAACCGTCAATAGTGCTCTTCCCGTGTTATCAAGTTTCAAGGAAGGCCCCTTAATGTCTGACTCTAGGAAAAAGTACTTTCCTTTCACTGCATCTGCCATTGCAATTTCTCTTAATTCCTACACGAGTCACACGAGCATCAAATTTTACCATTTTCTCGGATGGTAAAAAAAAAATAGAAATTCGTATGAACTACCAGAAAAGGATGATAGAAACAGAAACTGTAATATAATAATGAATGTGAAACTGTGAAAGAGGATATGGTATCATTACCAGAGCCTTGTCCAAGTTATTATCTGCTAGCTTCACATTTGAAAGAATATAAAATAAATGGATCAGCATAAATGGTTTAAAAAAAATAAAAAAATCGAGAAAAAAAATAAAAATGATAAACAAAAAGAACAACTTTTTTCCGTGGTGCAGCAATAAGTTGCGCATTTGCTTCGGCATATGCTGCCATGTCTCCAATTGCACCATTCACCTTATCCATAGTCAGTCTCTGTTTCATGTACCTAAAGAGTTTTTTGCTACTCTTAGATCTTCGAGAGAAACTTAAAAGCATTTTTACCCGTAAAAAGGCAATTCACTTACGGTGGCACGGAATTTAGCTCCTCTCCAGTGATGTACCACATTGGTGGGGGCACTCGACCTTTCTTTTCCTATTAAAGGAAAGCGAAATTTGAAATTTTGAATTGAAAGTTCATTATTGTTGCACAACATCATTAACTTTTTAATTTGTTGTAGCAATCGAACACATGGGACACCGAAAAGAAAAGGGCAAACTATGTTGTTTTTAAATGGTTCAAATTCGTAATACAGAACATAGGCAACTAAACAAAATAGTTTAACTATAAGAAAAAAAACATACGTCTATGTCACATTTTGAAAATCACTCGATCTGTTTTCAGGTATCACCTCAAAGTAGTTAATGGAGGGTTTGTGGCAAATTACTAATGTTCTATACAAAAAATCTCTAAGATTTCAACAGAATCCATACTTTAGGTGCAGGCTCCTCATGCTTCAAAGGCTGAAATCCAGGATCTTGCTTATACTCTTCTCTTTGCACACTGAAGAAAAATATAGAAAAAATAAAAAGATTCATTAATATTCTTATTATTTATCAACAGAAAATATTTTCAGCATCTAAACACTGCATTACCATTTATCAGTGTCCCGATTCAAGTTAGTACATCTATCGGGCACGCTTGATGGAACAAAAGCTGAAATACTCTCCAATTTCTTCCGTTGTACCACGGCCGCCTCAATTAACTTCTGCAGCACAAAAAGTCCTCAACTTAGTTCGTGAATGACTGTTATTTTCCTTCTCCTTTTCAACTTGCAGAAATAATATAAGGGATATCCTCCAAGGAGGGCAACTCAAAACACTACATTAGACAAAATGAAAAATTTAAAAATTAATCTCTCCGTGATTAACGGGAATTCAGGTGAAACAAGATCCCAGATTATGTCTTTACCAGTTTATAGGATTATTCGACTCCATTTCAACTACACAACAGGTTAAATGGTTTTTTGAATAATTTGCTACATGAAATTTAAGATTCATATTAAACCCATATAATCATGAGAAGAGACTAGAATGTGCTTTGTTTAACATTTAAGTGCTTCAAAGTTCATAATTCATAAACTGCTCAACACACAACAAAAACCCACAACAATACCCAATTTTGAAAAAAAAAAAATCAGGAAATCATCAATAACATTGAGACCACCTTTGCTTTAGGGACAGCTCGAGCTTCATCACGTAACCGATTCTTGATATTCTGAACCTGAAGCTCCATGCCCTTCAACGCGGCGTCTATGGCGGACAAATCGCTAATGCTGCTTGCAGGATACACTGCTCAGTTTCAGAAAAAATAAAAATAAAAAAAAATAAAAATAAAAACAGAGAGAGAGAGAGAGAGAGAGAAAAATGGATCATTAAAAAAGAAAATCAAGCCGAGCCAATTCTTCAGCATACGACAAATGAACAACAAAATTGACAAATTTAGAAAAAAGCTGAAAAATGATCCCAACTGTTGCGAGCGATAACGAGCTGCTGAAGCTCAGCTACTCGCGTATTGAATGAGGAAATCAGGCCATCAAGTGAAGCTCCAGCTTCTTTCAAATCCATTGGTCCCTGTGAGAGAAAGGACTAGCTAGCAAAAGACTTGAACGCCGCAAAGCGATTTCTTGCTTGGGAACAGATTCAAATATTTGGGAGCGGAATAGATTCGATTAATTTGAAATTTAGGTCAATTTTCTGAATAAACAAAATTTAATTGGGCTTCACATGGAAACCACAAATTTAATTGGGCTCAATTTTTTCCCCTACAATTTTAAATTACCATATTTGGGCTGGAATAAGACAAAAACTAACTAAAACATGGAATAAAATTTAGCCCAAAAATAAAATTCTCATATCCGTCTATTTATGGCGATAATGGGCCGGATCACGGGCTTTGATCCGTTTTGATAGTCCATTGTGTTTGATTCGTGTGTCCGAAGGATTTTGCTTGATATAATGCTATAGTCAGGTACATGTACCTAACAGCTATCAACTGAAAAGAAATGATCCAAAAAAAAAATGTACTGTACATGAGTAAAATAGAAAAATTCCATCTTTCCCTTGTTTCTCAAGAACAACTATATAGAACTACCTCATTCAATATATTATATATGTGACCATATTGACTTCAATTAGAGGTGTAAAGGAGTCGGAGCTCGGGCTCGAGCTTCTATCAACCCATGTTCAACTCGTTTATCAATATTAACTAGATGCAGAATTCAAGTCTTACGTAGCCAAACTAAAGTTAAAATCAAAATATTACCTAAAAACCCTATTTAACGAGTTAACTAGCCGAGTTAACTAAACGTTTAAATCGAAATTGAGCCTTAACGAGTTGAGCCTACATGAGCCCATGACCGACTCCATTGATAAACATCTCTAGCTTCAGTTCACTCTCTTCTTATGTTTCAAGTAATTAGAACATCTTCCTATAGTAAAAACACATATGATAACAAAATTACTTAAGACATATATCTTACAATTAGTATAGGCATGCATGGCTTCTTCTACATTTGTTAAGAGCTCCATGAAAAAATAACACAAAAAATTGGCCGGAAATCGCAAACAAGATACAAAAAGATCGTCGGAATTAGTTTGAATCAAAACATCGCATTCTCCAATTTACATATACATATAACCGCATCACATCCCTTTTTTCCTCATCGTGTGAAAATCAACTAGGCTTTTGCTAGAGACGGACCTTACACATTCTTTAATCCTCGATCGCCACAAAACCCTTTTACTAAAACTTCAAAAGATTGCAAGAAAAACATGCAATCGATCGATACCTTCAAATCAAATCAAATCAAGGGATTTAATTTCATCTTTCGAATATCAATTATGGATCCCGGGATGTGTTTTCGGGGGCAAATAGTCCAAGTTAAACCCGGGCTCTTTTTCGCCTCTCTTCTCGTGAGGCACCCTCCAAGTGACTTGAGCTCGGGGCTTCTTTCTTGAGCTACCCGAAAATTTCATACCGTCGACTTTTGCCTCAATATGCTTTCCCGGCTCAATTGATGATGATTTAGTCCTATCAATCGTCGTTTTCATTTTGTCTTTTGCATCCCGAGTGGCGTTTGGTATCAAGGATTTTGCTTCGGATTGTGTGGAAACCCTACTTGAAATATTGGTCGTCCGGTCATATTTCTGCATACATAGAACCTACCTTGAATCGAGATTCAACACGCGTCGACTAGCATATATACATATATAAACACTAAAAAGAACAAAAGAAAAATAATCAAATTTACACATAATTTAGATTTCGAACAGAAACCCTAACTAGCATTTGAAACTAGCTATGAACGAAGACCAAAATTTTATAAATTAACCCCTCTTCAATATTATTCGTAATTAATCAAGAATGTATATCGATCGACAAAAAACAAGTATTGAAAGATTGAGCTAACCTTGCTCGTTGAGAGTCGAGACATTTGCTCCGCGTCCTTGTGGAGTCTCTGGAAATTCCGAGCACGACATGTGTGGAAAGAAGAACAAAGAAGTACTACGAGAAAACATGAGAAGATTTTCGACATTTGAAGCAACTAAAGAACTCTAAATTTAGATCAATAAACACACTACAAGAGGAATTATAACATAAAACCTATATATATGTATTTCCTATTTTAGATGAACTGAATAATGATATATATGTAGCAACAATGCTTGGCAGTGATTGTACAAAGAGAAGAAAAAAGAAAGAAGAGAAAAGAGAGGCATTAAATTCAGATTCTGAAGGAGTTAGCTAGTTTTCTTCATAAGAACATGCAATTGTATGGGTGATGAGAAGAAAGAAGGGAAACTATAGATATGGGTGGCCTCTTTTATGTCCCTCACATAACCCCGCATATAAAAAATAAAGAGAGCATTTAAAAAATATATTTATGTAAACAATTCTTTTATTTTGCTTTTCTCGACAATTAATCTTTAAGGGAAAAGTGCAAATTATACTCAGTAACTTGGGGCAATTGCCATTTACCTAGTAATTTTTTTAATTGTAACTGCTCACTAACTAATGGTTGTTACGACTTCTTTTTGAATCTGCCGAAAGACTAATCAAAGCGAACATTTTGTCCAAATATGTGAGTAATGAGTTAGTAGATGTTTCTTAATCTTAAATTCTTAATATTAATGTATTATTTAACAAAATAGACTTTATTAGAAGTTAAAAAAAGAAACACTAAAGCAAGTACATGTCCCTATTTGTTTCAACCGAGAAACCCTAATTTTGTTTTCTTTTTATGTGAGGTTTTGTGCAAAATGGCATGTGGTTCCCTGGTTTCTAGTTCTAGCTTTTCCCGCACACCCTCTTTCTACGTTGAAAATCTACCATGGCTTGTATTTTAACAATTCTTTTAATTATAAGGCATAAAGTTAGAGGCTTTTTTTGAGATGTATGTTCAAACCGAGGATTTAATTGATAATCAAAATCAAAAGTCAAAGAATTTTTGTCTCCTTTAGTTTTATGGAACTTCTATTAAATCAAAATCCAAATTATCTCTCCTTATCAAATTAAACATTGAAGTAACTTTCATACTTATATTAAAAAAAAAACGAAGATTTAAAAATTTAAATAGATTTTATTATTTTGTTGTTCCCATAAAAAAGAAATCGGTAAATCTTATGTTAGGTCGCCTAATAATTAAATAATCATACTTTATTAAATAATCATACTTTTTCAACCGATGTACACATACTTTTACACTCAAACTATCATATTTTAAATATTGTATAACCAAAGGAGTGACAAGTCAAGAAATATGCATTTTTGGTAAGAACCTAATAGTAATATATGTGAAATGAAATATAAATAGTAGCCCATAGAAAGATTGAATAATTTTTAATCCTCTACATGATAAGTTTAGTTGCAAAATTTAATGGCAAGAGGATCAAAAGAACAAGTAAGCACTAGTCTCACCGTGTTTGTAGCTCTTGCAAGGGACATAAGGTAAGTGTCCAGCCGCCAATAACGGTCACACTTGCCACGTGGATGTAGACCCTAGCTACCAAAATAATAATTAGTGAACAATTATATTGGAGATTAATTTTAACTCCACACCATGAAGAAAATCTCAATCAAATTAAATCAGTTTGATTGTTCTAAAATTAAAATGTTGAAGAAAAGGTGGAAAATTACATGACCAAACGATTCCTAGTTTACAATGGATGCAAAAATCTACCATTTAATTTTTTTCTCCAAAATATGTATAAACAAATATAAATATATATAGGATATTTATATATGGGTGTATGTTTTAAAAATTGTAAGTAGATTTGTGTTTAAATATTGGGAATGGCTTTGGGATTTGTGAGGTGATGTGTCTCTAAACTCGTTGTGTCATGTTAAAGCCCCACATTTTTGGAACATGCACTACATCCTTGTCCCCATTTTCCTTTTTATTTTAATTTTGAGTAACAGTGCAAACGAGTCAAGCGGGCCGTTCACGAGCGTTCGAGTGTATGTTCGACTCGAGCTCGAACAGTTTAACCGAGCAAATGAGTCGAGTCTTTAGCATCATTTCAAGAGACTCGTAAGCTCGACGAGTCGCTTATTGACTTTTTGTTTACATAAATAACTCATATAGTTTAAATATCAATATTAGAAAACCAAGGTCAAAATTGTCAGTTTTGATTAAAGGTTGATTTTGAAATTTCGAGCCGATCTCTCGAGCCATGTCACGAGCCTCAAGTTAATACAATATTTTAAAAAACGGCCGGCACACATGTAAATGTCCCAATTGTAAACCCTTTCACTTGAACCAACTAGTTGCTTTTATTTGGGTTATTGGCCGTTTGGATGGATAACACAACATTTGTGGCCCAATAAAAGATCTCAAGAAAATGTAAAATATTTTGGGCTCACATAAGAGGTGTTGGGCTAAACATATGAGGCCATGGGTTCTGCTGATCCAAATAGTTGTAGTTTTGGCAAACAAAAGAGATATTGGGCTAAATGAGAAACTATTAGCCCAACCAACTATGATTACGACAAACAATGAAAACATGTTGAATAACATGTTTCATGTTGAGTTGAGACATAGGATTATATTATCTTACACATTTTCTTCGCAATTATTTGTTAAATTTGAGTTTTTAAGATTTTAACTTACAGGAAGAGTAACAAAAAACATGTTTAATTTTCCTAAAACCATATACCAACACAAAATTGTTGGAAAATCAAATTACACCAGATTTGTAAGAGTACTGTATAACTAATTATCAATTATACAAATAAATTGTTCAAACAAAGTATATATATAGGGATAGAACATACATTAATTTATCTATTTTTTTTTTTATCAAAAGGAATTAAAATAAATTTAATAACCGTCTACAGATCCCGAAACACATACATTTGCATGGGAAAACGAGAAATGTCAAATTAACCATTAGAGCAAATCTATGTAAAGATTTGTAAGATCATAGTACAAAATTAATTTTTTCCCAAACATAACTATAAATAATTTGCCATTTTGTTTCTCAATATTTAATATCAATTACATATCATATGATGTTGATGGATGCGGCGCTCATCAATTTGTACAAAAATTTTTATAATCTTTCATCTTTTTCAACCATTGATTGATCCACTAGGCTAGCTTAATTCAAAATTTAATTATTTTAATGTATGTATCTTACAAATTATAGATATATATGACCATTATAAGGGTGTATTGTTCATATACATGTGCATTTCATATATATTTTAATCAAAGTGTAACATCACCTTATATTTGTTTTATTCCAAAAGTTGTAAGCTAGAAGTGGTGGTAGGATTGTAATAAGGCACCCAATATTTTTTTTAGCACCCCCTAATCATAAGGAATGGACTAAGAAAAAACAAAACTAAATGTTAAAAGAAATAATTAATTTGTTAATAAAGATGATTTATTTCCTATTTGTGTTTTGTTGAGTTGTCTACCTCTAGTTGATAAAGTATTATTAGATTGACACGTATTTGCTAGAAGTCTATATATGTTCCTTGATAGGCCCATTTTTATAGCAATATTAATTAGAAATGGATAACTGCAAATTATGCCTCAAGTGTTAGTTTAATTACAATATCAAAGAAATCCAAATCATGCCTTGGAAGTAGAAAAATTAATTCTTTGTGTCCTGGATCAACAAATACCAGAGATTTAGTTGAATAAATGAAAATAAAATGTGAAAAATATAAAGGACAAGTTATCACATGGAGGAAGGAATTAAAATAGAAAGGTTTTTGTTGCAAGAAAATACAAAATCATATCATATGCATATAGGTTTGCTAAAATTAATATTTTGAAACCTAAGCCTGTCCTGTTCACACAAAACACCCATAATTTTCAATATTATATTTGGACACAAACAAATCGCTTTTATTATATATATGCTTTGTGCTTATACTGAACCACAGGTTGTTATATTTCATTACTACCCTGCAATTTGATGTTTCTTTAATGGGAAATGTCATTTTCAATATGCAAGTGATCTTTGATCTTTAAATTTATACTACTAAGAATATTTATATTACAAAGCAATAGTGTTTGGCTTATCAATAATTAGTAATTGTCTCACAAAATCTTAGTGCATATATATATATGATGATGAAAGAAAAAAATGAATCACGAGTCCATCGATACACCCAAATATTTTTAGGAAATTGTTATTAATACATAGATCAGGAAAAAAAATATATATATTTGATTTGATACTCTTGATACACGTAACAGTCAAATGAAAATAATTTATGTTTATAGTGAAATGTCATATTCTTCATCCAAATCAAAATTAAAATACATATAACATATCAAACCAAAATACTTTATGCCTATGCTTATTGTGAAATGTCATTCTTTCATATTCCAACCAAATTGAGTAGTTGTAGCCTTACATTTATGTTTACTATTTCACTTACTTTTCTTATATATCTTGCTTGCTTATTTATTTGCGAAACTTGAAAATTGAGTTAATATTTAGGTTAATAATATTCCTTTTAATTTCTTCATTCATTCTTATGCACAATTCTAAAATTAATGCTATGTGGAGAGAGCATCTTCAAAAGTAATGTAAACTGAAGTTACTATTTAACTTATCTTAAAAGAATATGACATATTGACATTTGATTGTAACAACATAAATTAATGTTCCAAAAATTTAATATGGGATCAAAACAAACCAATTTAACCAATTTTGCCCCACTATATAAATAAAGATCTTCTATGAAGGGGAAGCAGCTTTTGCATGAAGATTCAGACAACCTAAATTTTGAAGATAATTTGGCTTTTCAAGACACGCTTTCCTTTCTTTTGTAATGACCTTTTTCCACTTTTGGAGCAATATGCATTTCATTGGGGATCTCAAATTGTTTTGGGGCTTCTAAATTGAATTTGGTGCAAGAATTTTTGTCCTTTGATTTTTAAATAAAACAAAGTTTATACATAGCTTATATATGATCATTGTTTATATTATTCATATGAATATATAAACGAGTTGAAGAATGAACCAGTACCGGTGTGATTGGATATAAACTAGATTAGTAAAAATCAAATAAAACTCAAATTTAATTCAAACATATTATCCTCAATATTATTAATATAGTTATAATATCAACCAATTATTTTTACACATCACATCAACTTTAATTCACTATTCATTCACTCACATAATTTTAATTAACTACCACTCCAAGTATTTTATCTTACTTTACATCAAATCAACATTAATTATTTTATTTTAAATATTATTTTAATTTAAACTTAAATTTTCATTAACAACTAATCAAACCTTTTTTAAAAAAAAAACTAACTATAATTAACAAAAAAAATACTTAAAAACAAATCAAATCCATATCCAATCACACCCTTAACATCCAAACTAGTCCTAATAGGCATGAGTAATTTTAATTGGATGTATGTCATTTATTTATCATAATGTTATATTTTATACTCATACTATGTAAACAATGAAATGAAAAACGAAGTAAAATATGAAAATGAATAATAGAGAAACTAACTCTGTTTTTTACCTTTACTACTAGTAGTTTCTTACCATTTAACATATCTAGAGAAAGTTGTAATTTATGATATACATAAACTCGTCAAAATTCAGAAATAAAATAAGTGTAGCATGACAATTGTTCTTTTTCTCTACAATCTCTTAACTTTTCATTTTTTATCAATTTTTTCTCTCTGCCAGCAGAAAAGACTCTCAAACAGTAACGGCCCATTGGTCCATAAAAATATCCCAGACAAAAAGCCCAAATAACAGCCAGAGACACATATTTTAACCGTTATTGAATAACCGAAGGTACACCCAATCTACAAAAGAAACAATAGAAAAAATAGCAGTCCATACTCCATAGTGAAGAATTTTAATTACATAATAATAGTACTACGTACTATTAGTTAAATCTAGTTTATTACACAGTTTATTCTACTAATAAATATGCGTTATTGCATGTTTAAAAGAACATGTATATCTTAAAAAATAATAAAAATATAAATGCATTAATTTATAATATAATTTCGTATTTAAAAAAATGATTGATTGATTGGTCTGTTTCAATAGTTAAACCTTTTGACATCAAAATCGGGATTTAGTTAAACCTTTTTGACATCAAAATCTGAACCTTTTGACATAAAAAATGATGATGAATCTCTTCAATAGTTATAATTTATAATATAATTATGTATAATTTGGAAACATTTTTCATTTACTCATGTCGCGGAAGTACTGATATAGGTTGAACGTTCACTGAGTTTGTTTCTAGTTTTGGCATTTCTCACAACTTGAGGTACACTGAGTTTTGTTCATCGATCGAATCCATTTAATGAAACCATCTCATTTAATGAGTTACAGCCAATTCTAACTTCCGTATTTATGAACCATTCAATAATTACAAAAGCTCAATGAAAATGAAACAATTTACTTAATAGTAGCAGCATTTTAACCTGCAATTAATCAATTGGATTTGAACAAATTTGTGCTACATTAAATAATTAATATAAGCCAGCTAGGAAAAATGGGTGTCGGTTGGTTTTGACACGTAAAAGTTTGTGGTGTGCTAAATTTTTTTAATTACATTAATAGTTGAAAATATTAATAAGTTGCACAAAGTGAATATACAAAATCGAACTAATCTATATATATAATTGCTAGCATAAAAATTAATAAAACTTTTTTATTTTTTCTACCTTTTTCTATTACTTTTATATTAATCACAAATTTATAATTTTTTATTTATTTTATTATATAATTGCTAAAATTAACTAATAATGAAGAAACATTAATGTAATTCTATTTTAAAGCTTTTTTCCAACTCTATATTTACAATTACTATTTCTTTATTTTTCACCTCATTAATCAAGTTTTTTATTAAAATTAGTTAATTATTTTTTACAGCATAACCAAACCCTTTAAAGTTTTGTGCTTAATTGGTATAATAATAATTTCAATACTTTTTTATTCAATTAATTATCATAATCAACCAACATTGCATAAATTTAAAGATTAATATATAAGTTAAATGGTTTATATTTATATCGTCATTTTAGTCACGAAAAAATTGTAAATGTGATATGCTCATTATTTAATTTATAAATTTTAAATTTTACATAATACACAAACACACACACATATATATAAGAGAAAATTACAAATTTTGTCCCAAAACTTTTGTTGTTTCCTACATTTGGTCTCAGGCACGCCAATTATGGTCTTTTTTGAATTTTCGTTGCCAAAATGGTCCCACTCCATCAAGACTTAATGTTTGTCCCATTTTTGTTGCATTTTTTTGCTCGTTTCGCTTTTTCTTTCTCCCCATTTTAGGTCGTTTCTTTCGTTTTTAGTCTGTTTCGGGTTTTATTATGTGTTTTCCTTCATTTTGAGTCTTTAAGTGTTTTTCGTTTGTTTTTCCGGTTGTTTTTGTGTTTTGTCATTTTTGGTGTGTAGGTCGGGAGCTTCGGGCGAACTTTATCTTCAAGAAAAATTGGTTTCGAAAGTATAATTGGATAGAGGGGTTCGTTAGCGACGCGTAGGAAAAAATGAAACTCAATTCCAAGTTCGGACGAGCCTAAACGAGCCCGAAACATTAAGCCGCGCGCAGCAGCCCAATTTTCTTCATCGCGGGCAGCGGAGGAATCCCGCGGCCGCGGAGCCCTTCTGCAGCTAAAATCTCGCGGCCTCAGAGCTTCCCGCGGCTGCAGAGGTCGCGACCAGAATTTTAAAAGCTAGATTTTGTTAATTTGTTCAAGTACTTTTGCACTAGGACTCGTTCCCAGACCTAAAATAACACCCCAAACTCGTTTTTTTCCTGATTTTCATCTGAGAAAACACAATTGATCTTGGTTTTCATCTTGATTTCTTTATTGCCTCCGGATTAATCTCGTATCTCGGATTCAACATTCAATACCCTTTTAATCGTAAGTTTTTCTATTCATTTAATCTATGATTATGATTGTTGTGATTGTTGAGCTTGATTGTGTTGAATTGAATACGAATAATTAATTCGATTCGCTAGGGATAGGGGATGATGTTTTGAATGCGATTGTGATTATCGTGCTTGTTGATCCTTCAATTTATGCGAGTTGTTTTTAAAAGGGTTTTCGGTTATCATACTTGATTGTTGAATGTTGTTGATGAGTGACACCTCAACTTGCAATTGATTTTCAATTGGACATGATTCATTCGGGTTTGATGTTGTTAATTCTTAAAGATTAGTCGATTAACCACCTTCTAGTCCAATTTTATCGACTCTTAGAACCGAAAGGGGAGGAGTTGATCGATCTAGGCTCGTATAAAATAGGCTTGTTCCTAACTGTATTGTCTATGTGTTAAACGACTCGTGAATTTGCCGTTCACATTTATCCTCTTGTTACGAAAAGTTATTGAGGATGAATCTCTGAACGAGTAGGTTATTCGAATCCTTTAACCGAATGATCACTTGTCCGTTAATTGCATTTCGAATCGAAACAAATATCCCCGACTCCCTAGCTTCTTTATCATTGTTTGTTTTATGTTTTTGAGTTAATTTATGTTTTATGCATTTGCTGATATTTTCTAGTTGACCGCTCAAACCCCAATCGTGATTAGAGTGTTTAGGATTTATTTTGCTTTTGTGTTCGATCAACATCGAATCTAGATTCCGAACCGCCTTCCTTGAGAGATCGACCTGGAGAACGAATCTTTCGATTCGGTACTCGGTAAAAAAAAATAATGCTACAACACTTAACGGTCAACGTTTATAGCCTGGGACCAAATGTGGGAAACAACAAAAGTTTTGGGACCAAATTTGCAATTTTCTCAAAGAGTAAGTGATAAAAATTATTTAAATTTATTTTTATTAGAAACATTTTAATAAAAATTTTTTAGTAAATGTTAAAAAGGTATATTACCATTATTTCCTAACAATACATTTAGTTTATTTTTTAATAAATCATGAAAGATAAATATAACTAACATACAATTCTTTCACATTCTTTTAACTTAAATTAAAGTTTAACTTGATTTTTTTACATAAAATGATTATTTAATTGGGTAACTTAACAAAAGGTGTATAAAATAATTTTATTATAAATAAGTGAGAGGAAATGTCTATTTTCACTTAATTTAATGCCAAATTTTATTTATTATGCTTAAAATTGAAATTTTTTATGTAGATGTAATTTGCATAAATAAATAGATTTTTCAATTTATAGTTGTCAAAATCAAATTGATAATAAAAAGTTATTAAAATAAAAATAGACAATAATAAAAAAAAAATTGTTTAGATTGAATTTTTTTTTAATTCGTATTATTTAATAAAGTTTGTAAGGATATATATAAATTATCACATTATACTAATATTTAAAAGTGTAGACAGATTAGTATTATTGTAAGCATATTCACATTTTTTCTTATTTTGATAAATTGGATTATGTCTTTTGGTTTGCTTTATTTAATTAAAATAATATTATTTCTAAATATTTTTTAATTTAAATAATATTCAAATAATTGCTAATATTTTTTAAGTAATGACGGTAAAAATATTAGAAAATAAAATAAATACCACACAATTAGCAATTATATCGTTTACTTTTCAACTCAAAATTAAAATTTATCAACACCTTTACTTTTCCACCCGATATTTATTTTTATAATATTATTTTTAGTATTTATTTCTCGTATAATATTCATAGTAAATTAATTTTATTATGTCATTTCGGCTTTGAGTGAATGAGAGAGACTTGAATAACTTGAAGAACTCATTTTTATTTTTATTTTTAAAAATTACAAAATTGGTCCCAAAATTGCACAATTGGTCCAATCTAACGTCCTCACACGAGCCCTGTTAATATTGACGGACGTGGGACCATTTTGGCAACGAAAATTAAAAAAGGACCATAATTGACGTGTCTGAGACTAAATGTGGGAAACAGCAAAAGTTTTGGGACCAAATTTGTAATTTTCTCTATATATAACGTATAAAATTTTATTTGCATTTGTGTATATGCACAAGATCAAATACTTGTGTGTAATGGTAGTAGCAAAATTAATTATTGAAAGTTTGAAACTACAGTTGAACAAAAAATAAATAAAAAATTACTACATTGCATGGAACGGAATTGCTCAAGCCTGGCTCATTTGACGAACTAGGTTGACAGAGACTGTTAAGACTCAAAACTAAAAGTTTTTATGTAATTTTTTAAAATTTTACCTTACCTGAAATTGTTTATTACTCCCTCCTATTTTTAATAAATGTCATTTTGAGAAGTTGCACAGTAATTAAAAATATTTTTTTTGTTAATAATAACCCTCATTAATGAGAATAGAGATGGATGTTTTGAGAAAAGATGGAGAGTGAATATGAAAAGACGTAGTGTATTTATTAGTTAGATGAAGATAATAATGGAAAAATATATACAAAATAGTCAAAATGACATTTATTTAACAAATTATCTGTTAAGCTAGAATGACAAATAATAAAAATAGGAGGGAGTATTTTGTTTAGTCAGTAGGTTGAGCTCAACTTTTTATTTGGAAAAAATTTAAGTTCAAGTTCGATTATATGAAAAATAAATTCAACTCGATTTATTTAGTATTTACATTTCGTCATGTGGAAACACGCGCCGCAATCGCGCGTGGCCTATCTAAGAAGATGAGAAAACCCTAAATAAAAAATAAAAAATAAATTCAACTCGATTTATCTAAAAGGAAAGATAACTAGGCACTAGCCAAGGCCACATAATTAACTAAAAGAGGTGAAAAAGAAAGAAAAAAAAAAGCGAAAAATAAAAAATAAATTAAAAAAAGGAAGAAAAAAGAAAACAATAGAAAAGAGAGAGAAGAGGGAGGAGAGAGAAAGACTGAAAGAGAGAGAGGGGATGAATGGAGAGGGGATCACTTTACTACTTTTTTTATGTTGCACGCATCCATGGCAGAAAACAGAAGGCAGAGTACTATTCATCCTTCAAGAACCAAAGGAGATAAATAAAATTATATATTGGAGAATATTTTTTCAAGACTTTATTTTTAACCTTCAAAAACTCATCTTGATCAGAGATCAATTGCAAATTCTCTCTTTCTCACACGCACACACACACTCAGACAAACAGAGCTTTTGTGAGTATATACATACCTGCATGTATATACTTGTATATATCCTTGAATTTGCCTGCATTTCATAAGTATTTGTGTTCTCCCACTTCATATTTGACATATATATCAGTCTTTTGCTTAGTTGGGCCCTTTGCTTTAATCAATTTCTTTTGATTAAAGTGGTGAAATTTGGGGGATTTTGGGGTTAGATGAAGGGGATGCCCTTACCCTTCGATTTTGAAGGGAAGGGGGTTTTAGACTTGGAGCAGCTGTTTGTTCAGAACAAGAATTGTTTTCCAAATTTTGCTCCTCAAATCTCATCTGAATTTATTTTTGAGAAAAATTGTTTCTTGAATCGTAATAGCTACTGCTTTGTCGAGCCCACATCTGTACTGGATTCTGCGAAAATTCCCAGCCGACCCTCATCCTCGTCAAACCTGTCTTCATCTCTCGGCGGCGGCGGCGGCGCTTCGACCGACACGGCCGGCGTGGCGGCGGTATCGGACGCTAACCCCTCTCCTAAATGGCAGCAGCACGACTCCACAACTGCCACCAGCTCCAATGCCGGCGGTGGGGACAACGGAGCTGAACCCGACCTCCTCCCCGTCCCCCCGCCCCTCGAGATCAGCGCCGGCGGCGCCGCCGGGAACCCTGAGAAGTTCGCCATGGAGGACTGGGAGGGCGTGCTGTCGGAGACGGTGGCCGTCTCCCCCGGCCAAGAGCAGTCCTTTTTCCGGTGGATCATGGGCGACGTCGAGGACCCGTCCATGGGAAGCCTGAACCGTGTCCTCCACATCGGCGGCGACGGCGGATCCTCCGCGCCGGAGCTCGATTTCAGCGGCGGCTTTTCGTCGAACGTAGATCAGGGTTTCAGCTCCGGTGAATTCTTCATGTCCGCGGCCCCAAACAACAGCAGATCTGAAAAGAACAACATCGATCTGACCTCAAATCCGACCACTAATTTGAATCTGAAATTCTCTCAGAATGTAATGCAAAACCCATCTTCAGCCTTCAACCTCAGCCCCATCGCTTTCGATACATCCCAAGAAATAAAGCCGCCCCCCATTTTCAATCCCCAGCTATTGATCAGCCAGCACCAAACCCAGCATGCTCAAAACCCTTCCTTTTTCCTCCCTCTTTCATACTCCCAGCACCAGGAGCCGACCATCTTCGGGCCGCCCCAGCCCAAGAGGCACAACTCCGGCGGCCTCCTCGATGTAGGGTTCCAGCCCAGCGGCCCAATCTCGAAGGGCCCATTCACAGACACCATCCCGAACCCCCACCAGCTTCAGTTCCTTCCCCACTACCTGCAACATCATCAGCGCCCTATTGGGCCGGCCCTGGGCCCGAGGCCCAAGCCCGACGATAGCCGGCAGCTTCAGCAGGCAGTGGTGGACCAGATTCACAAGGCGGCAGAGCTGGTCCAAACCGGAGACCCTGTTCTCGTGCAGGGGATATTGGCGCGGCTCAATCACCAGCTCTCTCCTGAAGGAAAGCCCTTTATGCGGGCCGCATTCTACTGCAAGGAGGCCTTGCACTTGCTCCTCAACAACAACAACAATAATAATAATAATAATAATAATATTGCCACATCATCGCCTTTCGGCCTCGTCTTCAAGATCGGGGCCTACAAGTCGTTCGCCGAGATCTCTCCCTTGGTCCAGTTCGCCAATTTCACCTGCAACCAAGCGATTCTTGAAGCAGTCGAGGGTTTTGAACGGATTCATGTGGTGGATTTCGATATCGGGCTCGGAGGTCAGTGGGCCTCCCTCATGCAGGAGCTTGCGTTGCGGAATACGGGCCTGATCACACTGAAAATCACGGCCCTAGCCTCGGCTCCCCATGACCAGCTCGAGCTGGGCCTGACCCAGGAGAATCTGATCCAGTTCGCGGCCGAGCTCAATATTGGGTTCGAATTCGACGTGATTGGACTGGACTCGCTGAGCTCCGGTTCTTGGCCCAGCCCGTTTAACCCTTGGGAAGGTGAGGCGGTTGTGGTGAATCTCCCGATAGGCTGCCTCGCTGGCGGCTGCCAGCTCATTCTTCGTTTTGTGAAACACCTTTCCCCGAAGATTGTGGTCTCGGTAGATAGAGGGTGTGAAAGGACGGATTTACCCTTCGCCAACCATGTGATCCATGTCCTCCAATCGTGCTCGAATCTCCTCGAGTCTTTAGATGCGGTCAATGTGAACATGGATGCCCTGCACAAGATCGAACGCTTCTTGCTTCAGCCAGGGATTGAGAAAATCGTAAATGCTCGGTTTCGAGCCCCTGAGAAGACTCAGCATTGGAGAACACTTTTCCTTTCTTCCGGATTTTTGCCTGTCGTGTTCAGCAATTTTGCCGAGTCTCAAGCGGAGTGCGTGATCAAGAGGACTCCAGTTCGGGGGTTTCAGGTCGAGAAAAGGCAGTCCACCCTCGTGCTTAGCTGGCAGAGGAAGGAGCTTATATCGGCTTCGGCTTGGAGATGCTAATGTTAGTGGAAATTATTAATTTTACAAATCTCTTCATGAAAAAAGAAAAAGTTTTATTTTTTATGCATGAATGCCCCTGAGAAGTTTCTAGTTATTGCCTAATTTTTCTTGGTGGATCGGGCTAATTGTTTTTTTTATTAATTTTTTTTCCCTTTTCGGATATTCGAAAGAACCAGGCTCGTTTTTGCTACTGGATTTGTGTTCTAATATAATCTGATATTACTAGGGTATGACTACATCGAAACATATGGATGTTCCCTTTTTTGGTGCTGGTATCGATTTTGTGCTGAAAAGCAATCAGCTTTGGGTTGTAATTGTGTTTTTGTAACCATACATTGGACAATTTGGGAAAAAACAAGAAATTTAGGACAAAAAAGGAGCTAAAATAGTTTTAACTGGTTTAGCTGAATTCAGTCAATGATGATTTTAATTGCAGTTGTAAATATTTGAAATCCCTTTTTTCTGTGGTTCATATCGAGCCATTCTATTTTGACGATCTTCATTAATTTATATTTTCCTATACATGTCCAGAAATATTGCAAGATCACTAAATTTTGTTGCATTTGATTGAATTATGTTAATCTTCATTCTTCAAGTACTTGTGCTGCATATGGCTCTGCATGATTTTGATGATTATTTTGACCCAGGAGTTAGTTAATCTGTGTTTTCTCTATTCTGTTCGACAAACTAGGAGCAGATCATACTTTCCAGGCTCGATCAAGATTCTTATGAAGATTGAAGTCTGAAGATACTTTTTCACGGTTATCTCGTGGATTTTAACCCTCCATTGGAGATTCTACAAAGACATTCAACTGTTCGGAGCCCTGTTCGAATAACAAGGTTATCTTAACTTGTATCATTTCTTTAGGAAATGAATGGTGTGTAATTAATCAGTCAGTCCCATTTGGGTGAATTAATTTTAAATATTATGCTAATTTAAATGCTGTTCATGATGTTTGAAAGTCATGTTATTTGGAGCCTGTCANTCTGTTGAGTACAATGTTATCCTGTATTGTATGATTAATCTGTCCCTTTCAATGGGTTTGCTGATTATTATTGTTCTGTTTTTATAATAACAACTTGCTATATTTACTTAAAAAATAACTTGAACAAAAGCATGTAACCATTAGACTGCCTCATCATATAATTTATTGTTGTTTATGTTTTTCAGTGTTGGTCTATGAAAAAGTCTGTCGTGTTTTTGGTTTTCTTGGTTCATCACGTTACTTTGCATGCCAGTGGTTTATAGTATTATAATCCCATTGAAAATTGAAATTGCTGCTGTTTTGGGTGATTAAAAAATTTTAATGTCTGTCCTAATCGAGTCACATGGGACTTGTACTATTGGACCTTCACATGATTAGTACCAAGACCTGTCTTTTTTATTTTTATTTTATATTTTTATCTATCTCCTTGGGAAATTATTTTATTCATTACTTTAATCAGCAATATTATTTAAAACCTAATGATGTACTAAATTAAAATAGTGTTAAAGCCATCTGGTGGTGTTCTAGAGGGAGAGGGCCAAAATGGGAAAGTAGGACTTGGTATTTTATGTGTTATCTATTTGTTTGACCATAAAATATTATCACAAGTCTAAATTAAAACTTAAATTTTCTAGTTATTTACTTTTGTGTTGTACTTATTGTATCATTTGCGTTGTAGTTGTGCTTTCTAATTGCATCGTGTTAGTGTTCGTATTTCGTTCTCATGCATAATTTAGACTGAAATTGTGAAAATAGCTGTAACTAAAACCATTTTGTTTCTATTTGGTGTTATGTAATAATACTGGAGTAATAATTTTTGTAGCAGTAGTAGAAGAATGCAAAAGGGTCATTAATTAATTAAATTAAGACACAGAGTGCTAATGTAATTATAGCTGACAGTGACAGCCTATAATCCTCTTTAGCGTTAGTAGTAGTACCTTGTCTCTCTTTCCACTCAAAATTTTTCTGCAGACTAATTAATATGCTGCTACTTAATAGTATATTATTAGGACATTATACTTTTATGTAAAACAACTGTTAAAGTGTCAAAGAAAAGTAGAAAACACACTTAATAACGGCTCAATGGCGGGCTAATTTTATTTATTCGCCAATTTTTCGGGGGAAAAAAAAGGTTAAATCCTCGCAAATTGTATTTTATTGTCTTTTACCGATTTTGGAAGCATTTTGCTTCTTTAATTTATTTTTGGTATATAAGCACTTCGGTTTTTAATTAATAATCATAGAGATAGCTTAGTTTATTAATGCATGTCTTTCTCCTCTTGTTTGCTCAAAGGTCANTTATATTAAATTAGGTTATACAAATGCTGCTAGTAGATTGTCTAATCATTGGCTAGACTTTTCTACTAAAAAATGCATATTTATATTATGTCACAATTTTGTTTATAATGTATTTTAAAATATAATATTTAAATATTTTATATATATTTATTTATTTATTTTTTGAAAGAGTTACTATCTAACATTTGCACAACTTACGCTAATTAGATTAAGGGTTGAAGTTTAAAATGCAGAGCTGATTTGTATATTGGTAACTGATATCTATTTTAAATAGTTACTAGATAAATTAGTTAATTACAATAACTGAGTAAATGTGATTACTAAATCACACAAGCTAATAATTTACAGTAAAGAATGGTAGTTAAAAGTCAATATATAAAGAATTAACAAAAAAATTAAAAAGCTAAATCAACACCAATACTACATACATCAAAATATAAATATAAATAAAAGCACAATTATAAATTACATTTTATTATTTTGATGATACAATTATTTTGTATAAAAATTATCAGTTCCTCGAATCTGCTCAACAAAGCACCCGTTAATAATAGCCCACAAATAGTTAGTCAAAGTTTTAGAATATACTAATCACACCAGATATATTATTATTATTATTATTATTATTTTCGGATTAAATATTTCTATAAATTGAATCCCTTGATTGAAGCTCATGATAGTTGAAATAATGTTACCTAGCCTCAATAAGTATTCGTAAGTCTCTAAAAATTAAACAGTTAACCTTTTTTTTAATGTATTGAAGTTCAATTAGTTTGAAAATATAAACCGTATAGCTAGTTGACTCCCCACCTAACCTTTAAAATATTAATTAAAGAAATTTATTTAGCAATTCAGAATTCAGAAAAAAAAAAAAATGCTATGGGTAACGACCATCTATTTAATACTACCAAAACATGGATTTGCTAAGTCTATGAATGCTATTATAGTCTTGTTTTTCATTTTTTTTATTTAATCTACACAACTTATACATTGTACATTGAATTACAGTAAACAAAATGTAAAACCAACCAATATATTTATACGATTTTGCTATGAAGACAACAGTTGGCTCCATAGCAAAACCGTATATCTATATATATAGTTGTTGATGAAACTAAATTTTTTTATTTATTTACTTTCTATATATGTGTACATATAACTTCTTTAGGACCGTTAGTTATTTTCAGGTGGCAAGCAAGTAACTGAATTTAATTAAGCTCTAACCTTATAATGCATATTGTATATGTTTTATATATATGTAAGTTAATATTAGTTATATGATACCAATAAATTTATATAATTAATGTTTATTATGGAGAAACATGTCGTGACTTTGCACACTAGTTTGAACTTTGAGAACATCAATTCATTTTTTATACTTTAAAACTAACTTATGAGTCTTTTGACATGTTCTTGCTCTTTTTTTTTATTCCTTGTTCTTTAAGTTCCACTGCTTTTACTCTGGAAATATTACGGATTATTAAACGATGTTTGACTAACAATGGCACCGATTAATATTTAGGAAAACATTTTTTATTTCATGTGCATATATGTTTTGATCCAAATATCTTAATATATATGATAGTTAATAAGTTAAATGATGTTATACAATATTTAGTAAATATGCTGGAATGGAGGTAATACGGTAAAATCTTTTGGTCCAATATAACTTTTATTGCTTCGAGTACTCAAAAGTTATCAAGTTTTTTTATTAATTAATGAGCTATAATATATAGTATTCATCTTGTATTAGAAATATACATGCATATACAAGAAAATTAGAAAAAAAATAAAAAAAATTGATTAGGAATTATGTGTTCAACTAAAGAATGATTTATAATGTAAAAGAACTGAAAAAAATATATAGATGATTAATAATATCACGGCTTTACAAAAAACCCACAACTAGTACTCTTAATGTGTGCATGTGCGTGAGGTAATCAACAAACATTAAATAAAGTTTAAATAAAATAAATAAAATAAATAAAATAAAAGTGTTTATTTGTATTTTTGTAAATTTTTTTAAACTTTTATTTTTTTATTTATAAAATTGCAATCAATATATTTACATGTGATATTTATATTTTCTCGTTAGATATTTGTAAGAACTTAATTGAAAAAAAGCTGTCATTTTAATTAAAATGTTGATATAATATAGAAACGTTAATCATTTCTTCAACTCATTCTTTATATATAACTAATTTTTTCTCTCGATCAAATCCCAATTTATATTACATCTGACTTTTCATTTAAAATTAAATATAAAAATCATTTTCTATTATTTTATAATTTGGAATCAATATATGGTAATTATAATTTGTAAATTATATATAGGCTCCCATGTTTAACCATCACATATGATATGTGATATGTATCTCAACTGTTGCCACGTATACCGTTGACCCATATTTGGGCGACTATTCATATGTAAAATGTCCAATTCCTTTGACGGGGTCAAGCCCGTCTTTGCCCCTCAGCACAAATTAAAAATAAAAACTATTTTCTATAGCCAAACCATTAAAATTATTAAATAATCCAATTAATTTTTAAATTGCAAAAGGGAATTGAATTAATTGGTGTAATGTACTAATGATGCTCAATTGATAAATAGAACAACCTCTTAAAAAGAAGATGCAAAATAAAATGTGCTAATTCATGATACTGAACTTCTAACTCCAATATTACCTTAAGTTAAATGTAAGTGTATAATTTTACTATTGTATTTTAATGTTATATTATTTACTGTTTTATGGACCAAATTAAGACACCAAAACCAACCTCAATCTATATATTTTAGCAGCTATATGTGTGCATAAAGACAAAAATAAAGAGAAACTTATTAAAGTTTAAAGATATTGATGATGATCTTCGTATGATAATTTGATGTTTAAAAAGTTGGACAGTTTTTCCAACTTTAGCACATTGATGTTGACGGTAATATTAGGGATCTATAGATCTGTAATTACCTCGACTGTTATTCATTATTTTAATAATTATTTCTTCCACTTTATATAGGATGGTGAAAGAAAAAATGTCTATAAACTAAAATGGCCGTCCAATTTTCATACAATAATTACCCAAAATGTTTCTTTTTTAGTACATAATTATCAATTTTTTCATAGGGTCTTTATTCGATTGCTAAGATTGTTCATAGGGAGATCAATAAATAAAATTAAGCATAAGTTACACATTTTTGTTATAAATATATGATGACTTAATCTGCTCAACAAGTATATTGTCTCACTCAAGAATTTGAGTTATTTTTTTAGTACAAATAACTATTGTCATTTGGTATAATGGATTAAAATCTATTGACGGGGTAATTTTGATTGACTCATAGTCATAGAATATATGAATTTTATTTGTAAGTACATACATCCGTTAAAAAAAAAACTCAATTGCTATTCACCGCCCCCTTTTACTACTAGTCACCGCCTTTCCCCAATTTACTCTTTTGCTCTTAACTTTTTTTCAGATTCTATCTCTCTAAATTCTCAAACTTTTAACGAGCGATTCGAGCACCGAAAAAAATCCGAAAAAATGTCGAAAAAATCCGACGGCCTCGGCAAAACATTCTTCTCTAGCAAGGTAATTTTTTTTTTTTGCATAAACTGTATACTCGCTGCTCACGGCCAAATGCATAAGCTGGGAAGGAACGTCTCTACCGTCGAAACTCTCTTTCTACAGCTTATCTCTAAAGTTATATAACTGTCACCGATTAACGTTAATTATAATGATTATTATAATTTAAAAAATATATATTATATTAATAAATAAAAACGTATATTAATGCGATTAATTTGATAAAAAAATTATTAACTATCACAATAATAATACATTAGTAAATATAATAAAATTTATTAATTATTACAATAACTTTTACATATAAAAAATTAATAATTATCATAATTAACTTCAAAAAGTTAATTAAAACATATATTACAAGATATAAATATATATCATGTCGCACATGAACGTTGTCTCCCGAATTCTTTTCCTTCAACGCGGCCATAATTTTTGTCGGGGCCACCTGAGCATCCGTCATATCACGAACAATTTTCTTAGATGAAGCGCTGAGGCCGCTCAACTGGCGATGACCCTCAGGATACACAGCAAATGTATGGTTATGGTAGCCCTTCTTTTCATTGCTACATCTACAGATCCTCCAGTATGGAGCGCCGGACACCTTTTTTACTTTGATCTCAAAATTGCAGCCGCACTTATTCGTTTTTTTCTTTCTAGAATTTCCGCCTGTGCCTCTGTACCGTTCGCCTCTATGGCACTTCAAAAGCCTGACCGTTTTCTTTTTGTGGCTCGAAACTATTAATAGAAAACCATTCAGCATTGCCTGGTGTTTTGCAGCTTCAATAGCGTCCTGAACACTCTTAAATAATGTACAGGTATCGAAACTCAGACTGTAATCAACACCATCTCCTCCAAAATCTTCCCATGACTCCTGTTATATAGTACAATATTTTATATTTTTAGAACATGTTAAATTAAGATAATTTTTTCTAGCATGTAACATAATAATTTGTAACTCATCACATGATATTATCTAACGTCCAATTTATAGCATAATAAAGTCTAATATGTAACACAATAATTTGTAACTCCTAACACGATCATGATAATATCTCACGTCCAATTTTTAATATAATCAACTATAACATGTAACATAATAATTTGTTACTCCTAACACGATAATATCTAACGTCAATTTATAACATAACCAAGACTAACATGTAATATAATAATTTCTAACTCGTAACACGATAATATCTAACGCCCAATTTATACCATAATCAACTGTAACATAATAATTTGTAACTCCTAACACGATAAACGTCCAATTTGTAACATAATCAAGTCTAAAATGTAACATAATAAATAAGACTCTAAATTTAACATAACCAAGTCTAAAATGTAACATAATAAAATGTAACATAATAAATTTAAGCCGTCCGGCCGGCCGGTTCAAACATAGCCCCTCCGACCGGCCGAACTTTTCGGACGGGTTGAAGCCGTCCGAAAAGTTCGGCCGGACGGCTTATAATCCGTCCGGTTCCGGCGGCCGGACACAAAAATTTTTCGTACCTCCGAATTTGACGACATTTTACTTTAGAANATATCCACGAAATTTGGTGCAGCGCACCTGAATGTGTTTAGTTTAGTTTTTAACCTGAATGTGTTTAGTTGCTTTCAGTACATATATACATAGGTTCAATTCAACAAGAGCTAGCTAGGTATTGTATCATGTAGAGTTTTGCTTTTCATCATTACAATTTAGAATTAGAACTCAAAAGGGCATGGACTAATGGCAAACCACTCACCAATAGTTTTGACTTTTAGCTTTAGGTGATGATAATTTTTCCCAAATTTCGGATTTTTTTTTTCTATCTAAGCTGAAAACATGCAGATTTTTTGATATATAATTAAAATTAATCAATCCAAAATATAGGACAGTTTGATATTCAATAGGTAGTAGATAACCGACTAAATTAGTTGATAGCAAATAATTGATTCAAATAAGTAGTTTTGATCATTAGCCTTTTGAATTTAAAAAATTATTTGAAACCGCTAATTATCAAATAGCGAAATTAAAAAATCTGATGAGTTGAATCTCTAGTTCACCTTTAAACCTTTTTATTTAATTAGTCCCAAAACAATAAACGCCAAAAAAGCCATAGTCTGATTGAAAAACAAATCAATTATATATCTATTACATCCACACAATTTATATTGGTCTCACAACTCTCTCTCTAGAGTCCAATTTTATAATATACATATAAACAAGCATATATCATTTATAATATTATTTATAATGCACATTTCAAAACAAATAAAAGAACAAGTATTTAGTATAATTTGTAACAATAAAAGTATATACATCAAGCAATGGATTAGCTTCACAAGTCAAAGTTCAAAATGAGAAGTGCACTAGATGTAAAGGATTGGTATATGAGGCAAAAAATATCTCCATAAAAAAGGCCACAAAAATAAGATAAATAAATATTTGAAAGGCCTAGCCAAATATCGATATGCTTTTTTGGTCACCACCACAAGCAATAAAACAATTGAAAGCAGATTCTATGTGTGCGAAAATAATGAAAAAGAAATAAATTGAGAGTGTAGGGTGTGTCCCACATCGAAAAATTAAAGGTTCAAAGTCCAATATATAAGTTTGGTGGTTTACTCTTTTTATTGTCAATTGGTTTTAGAATGGAACCCTATTTAGATTTATATGTTAAGTTTGATGGAGAATTGAATTTTAAGTTGTTGGTCTCAACATAGAGATCACATAGAAGGTCTTACTAAGAGGTGTGTAAAAGGCAAATTTTTATTTTTATTTTTTTCAGCAAATTCTCAAAAAGAACATGGAAAGTATGATCGAAATGCAATTTTTCTCTTCGAAATTTGAAGTGGTGACTTTTGTCATGCACACGTTTCTCCTGTGAGTGAGAGATTTTTGAGCTTTGAATTTGAAGAATTATATTTTAGTTACTTATTTTTTATATTTTAGTTACTTATTTTAATTTATCATTATTGATTTATGTACGTACGCCAATAAGACCCTGCTGAGAATGTGATGGAGTCTCTAATCATAACCTAATTAGAGCTGTTAAACTAAACTCAAGTTATTTCATAAGGGTTTAGGCTTAGAACGAAGGCTCGTCAGACTTCACAAATAGGATATTTTTATACAATTTTATGACATTTTAGTATAATTCGGCTCGCTAAAGCTCGAGATCGGCTAGTTAGCGAACCAAGATTGAGCTTGTTTATTAATTCGAGCCTGAGCTCAAATATCAGGAGTTCGAACTCGGCTTGTTAATTTACAACTATAGAACTATATATTGTAATTTCTAACTTCGGCTATTTTACATATCAGGGAAAGATATAATCATAACCTATATTTAATTAATCATATAATATTAGGATATAAACCTATTTTCGGGACTAGGAAACACACCCCATTAAGATCATATAAATCAGATAAAAGAAAATAATAATAATAAAAAAAACCAAAAATAAGAGAGCATCCGAGGCAAAAGGAGGGTAAAAGAAAGAACAAAGTAACCAAAAGTTACTAAAAAAAAGGGTAGTGGTGATGCAAATGTGTGTAAATATNAAAACACTAAGGTTGTCAATTGTCATAAATCAAAAAAAGCTTGTCTCACAATCTTAAAAGCCATTTCTAGTAGATGCTTAACTGGGGCACCACAATTACTCGGAACTATTTTCTTTAAGTTTTCTCCATTTGTGTGTATTTTTCTATTTAATTTTGATTCAACTTTTTTTTCTATTGTTTCATCTTATTCTGCTTTAAAACAACGCATTCTTTCCTTCCCACACACATATTTTTGTTTGGTTTATGTACGCACACCCAAAAAAGTAGGCACTCATTCTTTGTCCAAAAAGACCATTTTGTGGTGGGCCCTTGAAAACAACTATTGTATATAACTATAAAATTTATCATAAATTAAAATCTCGTTATTTTTTTTAATCATCATATCTCGTGTATGGTATGCTAATGTTTTTTATAACATCAACTGGTGGAATATATTTACTTGTGTGCATCGTGATAAGAAAGTAAAATTTATTTATTTATTTTTACCTCAAGGCTCAAGGCTCAACAACTAATATAATACAAATTTATGAGCATGGATATATGAGATTAGATTTGCCTCCATTTGCATGGTGCTCTAACTTCCTTTCCTATCTCCAACAACTTTTTATCTTCTATCAATTTTTGTGACTCCCAAATATGTGTCATAATCAGCTCAATCTCTCATCAAAGGTCAAACACAAAAAAAAAGCACCAAGTGACATCCCATTTTAAGTGGTTGTCTTTTTTCAAATTTATTTCTTTTCTTTGGGACATTTAAATGAATCATATGTGTACATGTATGACTTCATTTACAAATGTACTATTTAATAAAACATGAAATGTATTTGTACAAATATGACGTCATTATGTATATGTATTATAATAAAACACAAAAAGTAACATGAAAGCAAGAGTTCCACAAAATACCAAAAGAATCCATCCACATGATGATCATCACATCTTGACCTCTATTTGCCTTGTACATATTGAGCTAACCTTTTTCTTCCTTATTGAGCATGGTCAAATTCTGGTGATATATTACAATTTGATGCTCAACTACTTTTTTCACAGCACACAACTTACACATTATACTAATTGAATTCATCTAATCCATATGTATATTACATTCCATTGGATAAATATCACATATACAAGGCAATATAATCACCGAGCACACCTTTTATGTATCACAGTCGAACAACAAGAAAATAAACATTTTGGTAACTATATCATCCATTTACTTGATCGTATTCGTCTGTCAGCAACAGAAATCTTTAAATAATAGTTCCAATCAGCTATTGTACTCTAACACATAAAATCTGTGCTAATTAACTTTGTGCAATATCTTTACCTCTACCAATTACACAATATATGCAAGTTTGAAATTCTTTGCCTAAAGACTTCCCGCCAGATTTGATCCAGTGAAACACATGAGCAGTGAAAAAGCTTGTTTGACTCGGTCAACTATGCATTTGATCAAACTCCATAGAGTGGTAAAAATGTTTTCACGAAAGAGTGAGCCAGTGCTCCTGTAAATATATAGCTGTCCACCCTGTCTAGTATCCCACCTGCTTATGCAACAAAATGTATTAAAAACGAACGTGGATAACTTATTTTTCAAGTTTTGGCACTTAAATTGCACATTTGGTAATCTAACTGGGTTGATTGCAAACGTCCGGTTTTACCTGGTCAAGGGTAACTTTTCTACTTATACGTAATAGGTGGAAAAAATTTACAGCCTGGTTAATCTAAACCGAGTAAGGATCATGAGTTACCATTTAACATGAGATAAAAAAATATATGGAGTACTTACCATGCCCAGGAATGAGTGACCCTGAATCCTTGACGCCTGCATCTCGTTTGATCATAGATTCGGTGAGGTCACCAAAAAGTGACCCGAAGAAGTTCAGAATCCCATACGCTATAGCACTGAAATAATTTCCACACGCAAAATTTCATATGAAAATAAACTTGCATTATATTGTAGTACATTGGATTGAATGGGAGTAGTAAAAGGATAGTTTAAGGTATATATAATAATATTTAAATGTTAATTTGTTTAATAGTAAGTACTATTATGTTAAGTTTATTTTTTATTCTGATTACAGTAATAAAACTATATGTCAAATTTAGAAAACCTGAATTAAGAGAGAATATTACAAAATATACACCATGGACTATATAGATTATTAACTATTATCATATCAAAATAGTGGATCATTTAGTTTTGTGATTACAGTAATAAAAGTATATGTCAGAATTTAGAAAACCTGAATTAAAAGAGAATATTACAAATATACACCATGGACTATATATATAGATTATCAACTATTATCATATCAAAATAGTGGATCACTTAATTTTGTGAAATATAATTTTGAGTTATATATTAATTACAAATTATAAAAGTATCAGTCAGATTCAAAAATATAAGTTACGACCAACAACATAAATATAATATATGGCAACGAAGATTAATCATGTTTTACCGAACTACTGTCATATAATACAAATAACTATTCATACAACAATAAAATATAAAATAACAATTAATTTGA
This sequence comes from Striga asiatica, assembly GCA_008636005.1. NCBI lineage: Eukaryota > Viridiplantae > Streptophyta > Magnoliopsida > Lamiales > Orobanchaceae > Striga > Striga asiatica. Next base: position 360,775 of record BKCP01004439.1, on the reverse strand, counting down.
TATATCATACATAAAAATGGATTATAAACACGTTATCAATATTTAAAACTAATTCTAACACTTCCTCATTTAGTAACATATACATACATATATATACTTAACATAACTAGAAAGAGGTGGACTAACAGCACCTGTGGATGGATGTAGGCCAGCTCAGTATTTTGGCCAACAAGACAGAAACAGCTATACATCCACCTAACCCAGCAAGAGCTCCTTCCCATGTTTTTTTCGGGCTTACTATAGTAAGAGGTGTCCGGCCAAAAACCTGTATGATATTCTTCCATTTAAGTTCCGTCTTTTCACGTGCTAGTTACCTTATACTCATTTAATAGTAATAGGCAAAAGGGGGAAAAAAAACCCTACAAAAAAGGCAAATTGATGAACTACAACTACTATTGTTTAGATTTGAAGCATGCAAGCAATTTATTGCAAATATTTCACAAATGGACATTATACACTATTATCAGACTGAACATGATTTCCAAACGGATTCTAGCAACTAGCCCCCCAAGATGAAATGTGTTAATGGCTTTCAGTACTAAATTTTGCACCCCATAGATCAAATGAAGTAAGCAAATAGATGTGATCTTACACATTATCTTGCCCAACTGAACTCAGGCTTGCATGGCTGTTAGTAGGAGAAGATTGAAAAGAAGATCAAATATTCAAAATATTAAAAAGAAAATAAATACCTTTCCACCAATAAAGGCAAATGTATCGGCTGCAATGATACTGCTAAATGAGATCAAGGTGGCCACAAGACCCACCGTCCACATGGTATGGCCACCGAGAAGAAGAGGCCAAGACGCTACCCATTCTGCCATAACATACACCAAGTTCAAACCCATTTAGTAGAATCTTTTACAAGAGAAACATAGATCACCATGCAGCATGAATATTTTCAAAGCTAAATTGCTCGAATGTAAACACTATAATAAAGAGTTGGTTGCAGATAATCTTCAGGGCACTTGAGGTAACATGTGCCAATAAAGTATGCATTTTCAGCTTTAAAATCATACAGAAAAACGAATTTCCTCATTTTCGGCTGCAAAAAGGTGACACTGATGCCAAAATACTGGATCCAAAAATAATTAAAAGCGTCAACTTGCAGACATGATTAGGATGGACTCCAAATATTAGCCCGTTCCCGAAGAGCACCTAATAAGTGAAGGACTTTTATCACATGAAAATCATGTATTTGTATGTTACTTAGATTCCAGTGTATTTTCCATTCCACTGAATCACATTGTGATGCATCATCCCCAACATGCTCAAATTGCCCCTACTAGAATACTAGAATATATCAACGTACATTCAGAAGCTGAAAATAGTCCACTAACTCTCATGGAGAACCATATAGATCAAAAGAAGTCTGAAACACGCGTGCGGGCACACAACACACTTAAAGGGCTAAGACTCAATCAATCAATCAACAAGCCGTTAAAATCCCACTAAGCGGGTTCGGCTATATGGATCACATGTCACCATCGTGCTCGATCAAAGCAAATATCCTCATTCAAATTTAAATATTTTAAATCATTTTTTAATGTCTCTTTCCAAGTTTTCTGAGATCTACCCCTCCCCCCTTTAATTTGCGTTCTTAATTCTAATGCAACTTAAAGGGCTAAGACTGATCCCATAAAATGCACCAAGTCCAGAACTAAAACCAAAGCCAAACACTGATATCATGGATGTACTCGAATAAAAAGATCTTACTGGTATTCAGTGCTGGGACTGCTAAACCACAACGTAGCTTAACCCAGAAACAAGGAAGGTAGCCACAGTAGAAAAGTCCAAACATGGTACTGCTAAGCTGAGCAAAACGTGGATTTCCTCTCTGCAGAAGGAGGGCCATAGCAACAAAAAAGGCTGCAGACGTCACCGGAACATCAATGTTACCGTAGTATCTGACAGAAAGACAGAGAATTATCAGCGGACAAAATGTGAAACTGAAGCATGCAAGAGGAATCACAGCCTCAAATGAAATCAAGACAAATCCACTGTCCACTGAAATCTAATTTGTTCACTTACAAGTTATAACAAATGTAATTTCTATTAAAAGAAGATATTAAGGAAAGACGCATCCAAACTTTCAATTATAAAAAGTCAACACAGATATACCCTCTGTAGTTATATATCTGATATAGTTTGAGTCCCGAAATACAATGCCTGTTTATGTTGGCAAATTTTTCAATTTCTTCATCAAGATAAGGCATGAACTGGAACATCACATTGAAGACATTTATTATGCTCCAGGTTCATGAGCTGAACACCGCTTCATGCTGCATTCCACACCCCACCCCCACCCAAAACTGGCCCCTTGTAAAGCAAAGAAAAACATTTATTTCCAAACAAACAAAGGATAAAGAGCAGAAAACATCACATTCTTTTTCAATCATGATGTGAGACAACACTAGATTTTCTTCCCCCATATTAATTCCCACTCTCTAAAATTAATCCTCACGTTATATTCTAAAGTGATTTTAAACACCAGAAACCTATAAAATTTGTACTCCCATCGGAATGACCAAATAATTTCCTCTCGACAGGAGCATAACTGACCCACAAAGGAACAAGCTTCATCCTAATTTTATGCTAACAATGCAGACACATATCCAGTAAACTAAAGCAATCAGCAAAAAAATGATCACAAAAGTTAAGTTCCACCCCGCAGTTTGAGAGCTTAGATCCACATAAAAGAGACCACTCTACTAAAACCGGGCAGAAACTCTTACAGGGTGAGTAAAGGCATGAGAGCACAGATAGCAGAACAAGCTCGTGACACATATCGAGGGGGAGGCGTCATTCCAGATGCAATTCCTCGACTTCTTACGAGCTCAAAATACTCCCTTGAACCAACAAATACAGCTGCAGCAAGGGCCACCGTAAAAACCCACCCTCCAGCCAACACCACTCCTCCAACCGAAAACCCAATAACCAGTCCAAAAATTACCCTTTTCCTCAACTGACTTGCACTTTTCCGGTGTTCTGAATCTACTCCGTCCTCCTCAGGTAGCTGAGTGCCTCGTTTAACCTCCTAGAACATATCCATGTCAGTTGTTCAATTTTAAGTGATCTGAGCGTTACTAAAGAAGAAAAGTAAAAGAATTCATAACATAAAGCAGTAATGAAACAAATCTAAATGCACTAAGGTCATGCCCAGTGAGAAAATTTTGTGCATTACTCCAAATTCTAGGAGGAATCAGTACATAAAATTTCTTCCAAATGCTACTCGCAAGTTCCTTAATTCTTTTGGTATTCTTTGTGAAGTTACTCATTCCTAATTCAACCAGAAAAACAAATGAACAAATGAAAGAGATTTTCAATGCTTGATGGCCACAGCATATGGTCACAGCAATGGGTAACCTGTGTGTACTACGAAAAAATATACTAAATAAAGAAAGCGGCCAAAATCGTTCTGTGACAAATGAAGCTACCCATAAAAAACTACCTCCTCGGTTATGCCGCCATCGTCGATTCGCTCCGGTTGCTCCGCCCTAGCGACGGCCGTGATCAACCGCCGCCCGTGTCTCAACAGGACACCGGCAGGAACTCTCAATTGTCCCACTCCCCCTTTATCACTCACTTCCAATTTGAACTTCAGTTTGCGGGACCTCAGCTGGGCGCCTAATTCCAGACGGCGCACGTTAGCCCGAGAGCGGCATGAGCAGAGTGAGGTTACAGAGAGAGGAATCAACGCAATCCTATCGAATTCTACTATCTGCGGGGCCATTAGAAGCGGAAAACTGGAAATGGGTTACGTGGAGTTGAGACTCATAGCTGCTGTGGAGGTATTCCGTGTGCTGTCGATGGCCGGGCCGCCGCCGTACGGGATGGAGATCTAGCCGGTGGCGGTGATACTCCGCCTCGGGATTCACAATGGATTGAATGCTTGAAAATGATGCGTACGAGTGTGTACGATTTACTAATTACAGAGTGTCAGAGTGACGAATTTGGGGCAAAATCATTTTTTACCCCAATATTTTCATCTTCTCCATTTTGGCACTTATGTTCCAACTTAATCAACTTTCATTACTAAAATATCAAAATTAATGGATTTTTTTTGTCCAAAAATAAAAAATATAGTTAAATTTGATGGTCGTCGCGTGCCGGATGTTGCCGAAGGCGAGTTTCAACATGTACTAGTAAAGCTCTTGACTCAACCTGCTACTTTTTATTTCATCTTACGATATTTCAAAGTTCGAGCTCTCGACTCAACCTGCTACTTTTTATTTCATCTTACGATATCTCAAAGTTCGTATCTCGTCCAGAAAAATTATGGCGCATTTCGTCGAGAAAAAATTTAAATCTTTAAGGACGATTTTGACAAACTTTGAGATATTATAGATGAAATAAAAGGTACCGTTGGATAGGTCGAGACATAGAGCTTTAAAATGATGTATGGTTTGTTGAAATCCTTCACCAGCAGCAAGATATTATATGATTATTGAAATCATGTCTGAGGTACCAAATGAAAATTTTCTTGACGAATTTTATTAAAATCACCTCGTGTTACATGTTTTACTGTAAACGAGTCGAACAGTTTATGAGCAATCAAGCGGTTCACGAGCGATCGAGTCAATGCTCGAGATCGTGTTAGACTGAGCTCGAGCATTCGAATTCGAATAGTTTGACCGAGCTCGAGCATTTCAAGTTCGAATTTGAGCCTGTTTTTTTCGAGCCTGTAGTTTGTAAGATCGATCCTCGAATATATATAAAAACTACCTTAATCCCTCATAACTAGATATTTTTAAATTAATTTTTAGCCTAACTCGAGCGTTTATGTTTTTTTGTTGAACCGAGTCAAGCATCGAGCAAGGCTGTCTCGTCGAGCTCAAGCCGGTGTCAAATAAATCGATCATGATAAGGCCAATGCTCATTTGCAGTCCTAGCCGAGATACTTTTTTTTTTTACTTTAGTAATAACTGGTATCATCATTTTCTATAAGGCCAATGCTCATTTGCAGTCCTAGCCGAGATACTTTTTTTTTTTTT
>BKCP01004439.1:329288-344499 GCA_008636005.1 Striga asiatica | reverse complement strand
GGGAACGGCAGCTCCGTCACAGTCCATGGTATTTAGCTATTCGTGCGAGAGTGATGCACTAAAGCTTCACAGACTGGCAGCTGTTGCAGCCCACGATCTTTTTTTTTCTCTTTTTTTTTTCCAACACCTATTATTTTCTCCACATTCATTATTCACACCACCATTCCTTTTTTATTCTCTTTTTTTTTTTTCGAGACAATCAACTCCCAACTTTCCACGTCAAGTCACCTCACACAATCGACATCAAGCAGAATAATCACTAGCACACTTCAAAAATATAAACAGTTCAAGACCAAGTGACTACCAATAAATCACATAAATATCAATCGTCATGTTTTTGTCCCTCCAATAACAACACTTCAAGATTTTAACCAGAAATCATTAACCCAAGTCATCATAACTAGCAGATAATTCCAATAGACTCTCAAATCATCACCGCAAAATTCCACATACAAGTAAGCTCATACCCAAACAAATCAAAAGAGTATATATAATAATCCACCACATAAACCTCTCACACTAATACACCTCCCCAAACTTAAAGTTTGCACATAAGAGAATGAAATAGGAAGTAAAAGGAAAGAGTTCACCTTATCAAGAGAAGAAGTCATGTCGCACACCATTGGGTTGCCTCCCAACAAGCGCCTTTTTTTTTAGTGTCGTTGGCTCGACTTATTACTCCGCTTTCTTCAAGCGGTCCATGGCGGCTTCATAGGTGGCTTCAAAGGAGGCATAAACCTTGCAGCTCCATGCTTATTAAAGATCCCATCGTCTGGTGTCGGGTGCTTGACCGGATCTTTTCGTCTAGGTGGTAGTACATCATAGCAAAAGATTAGCCCGGGATCATGGATAAGAGGAAAAATCTCAGACACTTCAAGGATGTAAGTCTCTTGATTTTCAACATGCTCGGCTGCTGGTTGTTTGATCTTGGATAGAAGAGATTGATTTTCAGTCATGCTCGGGTCAATTGATGGAGCTTTCACGTCATTTTCACTTTCAGACGGGCTGTTATCGGGGGCCCCGATAGCTGCAGCTACCAGGTTTTTATCGGGGGGGCGGTAGCAGCGAAAATTTGCTCCGTCTCGCCTTCTTCCTCATTCTCTTCGTCGCTCGGGTCATCGTTGGGCTCAGAAACATGATTTTCCAGCACCTCAAGCTCCATCTCTCTACTCATCTCAAGGTCTCCGACATCACTTTGGCTCGAGTCGACTTGAGATAATAGCCGACTCTTGGCTCGGGCATCCAATTCGCTCAATAGATCACCAATCGTTTTGCTACTAGCCATCAAAGAATTTTGACACTCTTCCAATAACTTCATGAACGATGGACTAGTCTCTTGTTCAAGCGAAGGTTCTGAAAAATATTGTGAGCCTCCATAGTGGAATTGAGATTCATCATGCTCATAAGTAGGCTCATACGGTCGAGAATATCGTGGATTTTCATAGAATGAATTTCCACAATCTCCCCAACTGTAATGGTCCCTATTGAAATTTGAATACGCCCAATCGTCTCGTCGATACCAATCTCTCTCGGTAGCTCTGCGTGCACCATACCTCTCGATCAAAAGTGGACAATCATCGGTGACGTGACGTATGGTATGACATAGACGACATGGTTTCCTTAGAACTTGACGAACACTCTCAATGGCTTCTTGAATCATAGCCGACATCCTAGCCTCACGATGTTGGTCTCTTATTTCCCTCCTTTTCATTTCATAATATGAATCGTAAGCGTAAGCACATTCCGGGCTCCAATACGCATCCATTTATAACAAGTACCACCTGTAAAAGAAACCAAAAGGAAAAAGAAAAATAGGGGGATTTAAAAGAATCAAAGAAAAATAAAATAAAATGAAAACTAATCTAATTACCTAATTCAACTAATACTAAAAAAATCACAACTCAATTGCGCCACTCCCCGGCAACGGCGCCAAAATTTGACCGCGCGTCGCAACGCGGCAAATTTAAATTTATAATTTTTCCTTAACAAACCTCTACTAACTAGTAGTAGCGGCGAGTAAGGGTCGATCCCACGAGGAGCAGGAATTAAATTGTGATGATTCTCGTATTAATTGAACTAAACCTACGAAAGCAATAAAGGTGGGGGATTGGTTTTATAAAAATAAAAATAAAAATAATAAAATAAAATAAGAGATCAAATAAAATAAGAGAAGTCCAGTTTTTCGGTTCAGTTATCACCCAATCTAAATCTACCGTTAATTAATTTCGACGCCTTCTTTAAATTGTTAGTGAATTACCAACCCTAGCTAACAACAAGCTCTGTTAACCGAATTTTCCCTTACAGAATATTTAATCGAAATAAGCTCTTCGACTAAATCTAACTAGCGGACAACCTAGAATAAGCTCTCTAGATTTAATACACTAGCAGCATTAATAATGAGGAAAATAGATCAGTCTAAGCAATGGACGCAAAAACTCGGACCATTTAACTTATGTTCACGCTACCCTAGAGATGCACGACCCCTAGTTTACTACTAACGAAACAAGACAATAACAATTACGGATTAAAGTCTCGAATCTAGCAATTAAACTATGAATATTTAACGTAGTTGGCCAGACTAAATCAAACACCATAATTCATAAACATTAAACACAGATAGTATGAATCAACTCATCAACAAAAATAAATACGACGTCTCGATTAATCAACGATAAAAATAAATCCTTCAATCCATAGACAAATCAAAGTTAGGGTTCAAACATCCCCTCAAACTGGATAAAAAATATTAACCTAACATACTAATGAAAATAAATAAAAATAAAAGAGAAGAAAATAATATTCTCCCCTTGTGTGCGAGTGCGGCTTCCCTCCGCGTGTGTTTGTTCTCTATCCGTGCGTGCTCTTCCTTTTTCTCTCCTCGCAAATAATTTCTCTGCTTGCGTGAATGAGTGGCGTCCCTCCGCAAATAATTCTCTTCGCCAATTAAAGTCCTACCAGACTCCAAAACAATCAAAGAGTCCTGCTGCATTTTCACTTCTCAAATACTTATTGGTTCCTTTTTTAATTAGGCAGTCCAAAATAATTCATTCCTTCAATGTGATATATTTTTCTTACGTCCAGAACTCCCAGGTTTGATTTACTTTGGGCCCAAATAATTTCACTTTATTTTGGGCCCAAATCCCTCTTTTTGGGCCAGCTACCCATCATTACAGGTCCCATCCATTGACATCTTAGAATATTCCTCAAATTGCTGAAAATAAATAATGGAAATATCAAAGTACATAGACTCATCTAAATAATAAATAAGTCGAAGAATACAAACGTGCAAATAAATTAAGTGTATAAAACTACACTATTAAATATATAAAATGTGCACATTTTTCGACCTATCACTAACCTATCTAATAAACGAATAAACGAACTCAAATAAACGAATAAACGAACTCAAATTGTAGTTACTTTATCAATATTAACAAGAAAAGTTTTTAATTTTAATAAGTCGAACTCGAGCTTTAACACCCTTATTTTGTGAGAAATTATTTGTTGTTTCTTTTTTGAGAAATTATTTATTTTTTTTTTCAAAAATCATATTCAATTTCACGTTTTATTTAGTTGGATAATCAAAATGAGTATAATTATGATGTTATCATGATATTATCATTCATCCAATTGAATAAAGATATAAATTGAAATATAATTTTTGGAATAGAAAATTTTATTATCTATTTTAGCCTTAACAAGCTAACTAGTTATCTATTTATTATTTAAACAAGTAAAGCTTAAACCTTAACCTCTATCCTAAAATGCCTATAAGACAGAAAATAACCGCAACTGGTTAATAACGGATAAAACCTCAGCTAAACCCTCTTCCTCATCCTCTGGCCATGCTTCTTCAGCAGAAAAAATGGCCGTCTCCGCAAAAACACCACAATTTCCCATAAGCTCCGACCACCAAAACCCCCAACTTTCCAAATCCCTTAATCTTAAACCCCAGAATTTCGCTCAAATCATGAAAAATCAGTTCTCCCTGAAAAAATTCCACCAAAAACCTCTCTCAAGCTCAAATACTCCCTCAGCCGCCAACGCCGATCCCAACTCGTACCTGACTCAGCTGTGCAATCAGAACGAACTAAATCTAGCCATCAATTTCCTAACCGCCGCCGTTTCTAAAGACCCACAAGATGACATCGAAGAAGAAACCTTCGTGTCTTTACTTAGGCTGTGCGAATCCAAGCGAGCGTCTGAAGAAGGGCTGTTGGTGTACTCTTTGGTGTGCAAAACGGAGACCACGCACCTGAGCTTGAAGCTGGGAAACACGCTCTTGAGCATGTTCGTGCGGTTGGGCAACCTAACCGATGCTTGGTACGTGTTCGGCAAAATGCATGAAAGGGATTTGTTTTCCTGGAACGTATTGATTGGTGGGTATGCCAAAAAGGGGTTTCTAGATGAGGCAATTGAGCTGTACGAACGTATGTTGTGGCTCGGTGAACTTGGAATTAGACCCGACGTGTACACTTTCCCATGTGTGTTGAGAGCTTGTGGTGGTTTGGGTGATTGGAGAAGAGGTAGGGAGATTCATGCCCATGTGTTGCGGTTTGGGTATGAATCAGATATCGATGTTTCGAATGCTTTGATAACTATGTATGTGAAGTGTGGGGATTTGCGGGGCGCGAGGGACGTGTTTGACAGAATGCCTAAGAGAGATAGAATCTCGTGGAATGCTATGATCTCTGGGTATTTCGAGAATGGGGAGTGTTTGGATGGGCTGCTTTTTTTCTTGTCCATGAGGGAAAATTGTTGTTTTCATCCGGATTTAATGACGTTGACAAGCGTGATTTCTGGTTGCGAAGCCTTTGGTGATGAGAAGCTCGGACAGGCTGTTCATGGGTACGTGGCAAAGTCAGAATGCTGGACCGAGGCTTCTGTAGGTAACTCTTTGATTCAGATGTATTCAAGTTTTGGGAATTTGGGTGTTGCAGAGATGATTTTCGATAGAATTGAATGTAAGGATGTAGTTTCTTGGACCTCGATGATTTCGGGCTATAACAATAACGGGCTTGCTGAAAAAGCTATCGAGACTTACGAAAAGATGGAATCAAAAGGGATTGCCCCCGATGAGATCGCGATTGCCGGCGTATTATCCGCGTGTACTTCTATTGGTAATTTGGAAACGGGCGTAAGGCTTCACGAGCTGGCCAAAAGGACTGGGCTTGTGGAAAATCTAATGGTTGCTAGTGTCCTTATAGACTTCTATTCCAAGTGTAAATGCATAGATAAGGCTTTAGAGGTCTTCCATCAAATCCCCGACAAAGACGTGGTATCCTGGACGTCAATTATTCTCGGGCTCCGTATCAATAACCGAAACTTTGAAGCTTTGATTTACTTTCGGCAGATGAAGCTTTATCTCAACCCTAATGACGTTACATTTATCTTCGTGCTTTCGGCATGCGCTCGTATAGGGGCATTGGTTAGCGGAAAAGAAATCCATGCACACGTGCTAAGAAATGGATTATTAGGGTTTGATGGGTTTTTACCGAACGCGATTCTCGATATGTACGTGAGGTGTGGGAAGGTGGAGCTCGCAAGGAATCAGTTTACTTCGCAAAAAACGAGAGATGTTTCGTCTTGGAATATTATGCTGATGGGCCACGCGCGGAGGGGTCAGGGCCCACTTGCGGTGGATTTATTTGATAAAATGGTCGATTCAGAAGAAGTGATGCCGGATGATGTCACGTTTATAGCTCTTTTGTGTGCCTGCAGTCGATCAGGGATGGTGACTGAGGGTTTGCAGTATTTTAATAGTATGGAAAAGAAATATTATATAGTTCCTAATTTAAAGCACTATACTTGTGTGGTCGATTTGTTGGGCCGTGCGGGAAAACTTGACGAGGCCTATGATTTTATTATTGAGAAGATGCCTGTGAGGCCTGACCCAGCTATATGGGGAGCCTTGTTAAATGCGTGCAGAATTCACAGACGGGTTGAATTAGGGGAGGCAGCAGCTATGAATATTTTCGAGATGGATAAAAAGTCGGATAGGTATTACATTTTTCTGTGTAATTTATACTCGGAATGTGGGAAATGGGACGAGCTTGCTAAATTGAGGCAAAGAATGAGAGAAATGGGTCTAACTATTGACCCTGCGTGCAGTTGGGTCGAAGCGAAAGGAGAAGTCCATGCGTTTCTTAGTGGCGACAATTTTCACCCTCGAATAAAGGAAATAAGTTCTGTATTGGAGGGATTTTACGAGAAAATGAAGATGGAGCTGCATAATGACGATTCTCCAGATAGAAGAAGTTCGTTTACGAATGGATTCGAGACCTCTAAAGCTGAAGTCTTTTGTGGGCACAGTGAGAGGCTGGCTGTTGCTTTTGGGCTGATAAGCACTTCCCCTGGGATGCCTATTCGGGTGACGAAAAATCTTTACATGTGTGACAGCTGTCATTATACGGTGAAGTTTATATCCAAGGTTGTTAGAAGGGAGATTTCTGTTAGGGATGCCGAGGGCTTCCACCATTTCAGGGACGGGAAATGCTCGTGTGGAGATGAGGGTTATTTTGGAAAATCTCTTTTGAATGCCTGGCCGAGTTCATTTTAGGTCCGTGGATTCTTCAGCTCGTATAATTGTTTGTAATTGTAAAACTACCAACTTGTTGAACAGAATGTGCTGTAAAAATACTTTGTACTATCAGAAATCAGAATTATCTGAGTTACATTGCTCGTGTCTATAAACGAACTGTTAAAGTACACTCATGCAAGAAGTTTGGCAAGGGCTGTTCAACATGAGGTGAATAATTTGTTAACTGCAACTTGAAGTTGAGATTAAATTTTAAAAAGAAAAAAGAAAATCTTTCAATTGCAATGTATTCTCCCAAACAACAAGCTGTTATTACTTACACACATATAATACATACACACTATAAATTGGAAAGAAACAAAGAAAAATTACAAATGTCCACACATTATTCAGGTAGAGGAAACTAGGTCTCTCTCTCTACAAATCACAATTCACACACATAAAAATAGATTATCAATACCAGACTACCAAACACACAAACCTAAATCCTCACAGCTCTCTTCAGTGTCTTGATCGAGGTCTTAATGAAGCTGCTTCGGGATGCATAATCCTCTGCTATACTGTTGTCATCAAGCACTAATGGCTTCTTTCTCATGCAGTCCACTCTATTTTTCATGCTATTCAAAATAAGAGAAGGAGAAGATGGGATTCGCCTGAAAGCTCTAGCACTCTCAGACCTCGAAAGCTCCTTCTCTTTTCCAACTTTCCCCTTCACAACACTCACATCGGGACTACTCATTCTTCTCGACTCTTTACCAGTGGCAACCAGTTCTTTCTCTTTTATGTTCTCTGGTGCTATTCTGTAAGGAGGGTTTTTTTTACCCAAGGGAGTGTTAGTGCCTAACTGCTTTCCCCCATCTGTTTTCTCTTCTTTTTTGGGGGCTTTCAAGAGCTTGATATCTCGATGAGGATATACTAAATTCAGCTTCTCGATAAATTCATCAGTCCTTGTGGTGGCTCGATTTTCGTCTTTGCCTTTTACAGTATTTGTCTTGGGGTCATCATCCTCTGGTGTGTTTTCCAAAAGAAATTGAAGCCATTTTTCTATGTTACCTTTCCCTCGTAGCCTTCTGCTCTCTTCGTCTTCTTCCTCATCCTCTGTTTCCTTATATAGTGGGAACTGAATATTGAAAATTTTCCCTCCATTTTCTATTTCTAGCTTCTCAAGCCTCTCTTCAATTATATACCCTTTCTCTTCATTATCATTTTTATCATCATTTTTGCCGGGCTGCAAAATTCTGAAGCTGTTATTATTCTTTTCCTTTCCTTCTTCTGGTGGACCTTCTACAAAATCTGCTCCAGTCGGGCTCTGTTCTTCCTCCAAGAACTTCCGAAGTTCCTTGTGCTCTGACAAATAAAGAATATCTTTCTTGGTATCATTAGTTTCCATTTCTTGTTTATTTTCCATCAAACACAGAGCAGCAGTGTCATCCTCAATAAGTGTAGTATCGTTCATTCTCGATCTTTTCCTTGCCTGCTCCCACTCGGGTCTAATCTGTTTTTCGAGCTCGTCTCTTTGTTTGTACTTCATGTGAAGTTCTCTCTCGGCTGAGTCACAAATCGCCTTCTGGGCTTCGAGCCTGGCCAAAAGGGCACTTGCTGCAGCCTGGTTTAACCTCACTTGTTCTTTGTAGACAACACTTCTACATTAAAGAAACACATGAAGCAAAATTCAGTATATGCTTTTTTTTTTCCACTAGAAATAATTACTNTCACTGGTGCATGGCATCTCGGATCATCTTCTCCAGCATCGTTCTGTACGAGCATTGTGACTCAGCAAGGCGTCTGCACTTTTCAGCCCGCCTTCTTTTCTTCATGAGCACCAGCTCGAGTTCTTGAATGGAAACTTTCTCCTCCTCCGTTTTCTGCTGTAATTCGCAGACTTCATTATCCAATTTCTGTATCTCAGCATGCATCTTAGCGGTTTCTTCCCTCTGTTTAAGGGAGTCACGGGCCAAGGCTATGGCCTGATACAGATTGACAGCCATTATCGCGTTCTCATTCTCATCCGGATAATGTTTCGTTTTCTTAAGAGCTGCTGCCCACAATTAAACTTGAATAGTAAGCGGAAAACCCAAACAATTGTAAGGGACAAAAAGTGAAATTTTAAAAGTTTCATTAATCCTTTGATGCTACTATACTAACCTACTATGGGGATGGTGGATCTCGGCCTTCGGTTAAGATCGAGTGATTTTAAAGGAGCATCAGAGGATTCTCGTCGAGACAAGACAAGACCAGCCGCAGCTAGGCCTAATTTACCTTTTGATTCTAAAAAGTGTTGAGGGAAAACATGGGACTCAACTGTCTGCGAGGAATTCAATTCTTCACTTTCACCTTCCGAAAACAACCAAGAAAATGCCCTGCGCCTGAAATACACAAGCACAATTAATAAAAAATAATAGTAAGGTGTAAAGAAGACCCACATATTTTATAAAATAACGATACACGTATACTTAACAGCTAACAAACCTGAAATCCGCATTGGATGAAGCAAAAATAGACAAGAACTGGTTAATCGATATGCCAATTTGAAAATCCCACCAAGGTATGAGAAACTCGAGCTTGTCATGCTTTCTTTTGCAGACTTGCCATTGCAATATTCTGAGGTTGCTTGGAACAGTCAATCCTCCTCCTTCATTTTGTTTTTTTTTAACCCACAAAATTAGTTCACAAATCAAATAAAATTAACACTTCAGCTAAACTAACATCTAGAAAATCAATCTACAATCTAAAACCAGAGGAATATAATCAGGTATTACTTGAGCAAGGGAAACAATGATCAATATCCCATGCAAGAGGGGAAGCAGCATCAGCATGATAGTAAAGAACATTGCCGTATGAATCAACACGAATTACTTCAGGATCAAAACCAGCATTCCTGGAATTTTTTTATATACACTTTAGAATCTCATATCAAGATAAGTAGATAACAATAAATAAGGATAATAACGTGTAAAAGAATGTTAGTAGAATATTTTTACCCAAGATGATTTAGTTGTTTCCACAATAGACTCAAAAAAATCTTGGGCTTCGCTGTGGGTTTGGCCTTAGGATCAATAATTGGAAACAACTCTTCTAACTCTTTCACTTTTGAATCCTGCATCAACGTAAAAAAAGAAAAAGTACTTTAGAAACTGTTCCTTGTATTTATGATTGCAGACATTTGTTAAGTCCAGCTAGAGTTCCAATAAACAGCACAAATTGTCTCACTTAATAAACTAAAATTTAGCTCAAATAATAGCAAATGCATCCATATAGTCAAAATGGATAAGTATATGAACTCCATACACTTTCATGGGCAGTTAAACTTTCAAAATGCCTACAATTTTGATACTAAAAAATCAATAACCCCAGAAAGAACAATTATCAAGCTCCTGAATTTGGTTCAGATTATATAATTACAATCAACCAAATTCATACTCATAGTCAACCAGATTCAAACATGTTTCATGAGAAACAATTCACCATTTCCCCTAAAACACCGCATTCTAGGGCTCAGAAAGTTCAAAAGCTCGCTAATTGAGGTAATTAAACAGCCCACCTCGAATAAAAAATCCACGCACAAGCACAACAGCACAATTTCTTCAACATAAACAGCATAAGTCTCACTCTAGTTTAATCAACACACACACACACGCACGCGATACCTAAATCCCCAAATGTGACGTCCAATTACACTACAAATCCTACAAACAATTTCATCATACAGCACAGAAATCCCAAAAAATCCACCCACATTACCTCTTGCTGGCCCAACGCATAAGGATTGAAAGCAAACGGCGGGCCGTGGCTGAACGGGCCGAAGCCCGGGTCCCGGCAGAGCTTGGCGAAGGCCTTTGGGTACCCGAGGCCCTCATCCACCGCCATCTCCTCATCTGTAAACACCAACTTGCTCACCATTATTATAATCTTCTTCTTGAAGAGAAAATTCAATTCCAGTAATAAACAGAGCTAAGGTGATTTCTGATGAGGAAAACAAATAAATAAGACTTTTAACGGTCAAATTCTGTATTTTGAAATGTTTTTGTGTTTATCTGCTTATTTTTTTAAATGTTTGGTACTGTAACGGCTAGATGCGCGCAGACCCCACAGCTCACTCACCTCGCCAGCTCGTGTTAAAGACAACATAGGAATAGACAAAATTGACCTTATGAGGATTTATTTGAACATTGAACAGCGTTAACATTTAGGGCTAAGTTTTGAAATTAAAGAGGGGAAGAGTAATTATATCTAACATCATTATTGCAGTTTCAATGTGGAATTGCAATAAAGTGCCATTTTTTTTTATGTTTTTTCACCAATTAATATATATATAAAGAGAAGCAACAAAACATTTAATTTATTGCCATGCATTAAATTTTATTCTCCCTCTAAAATTTTCAGCATTCAATTTTATTTTTAAGTTACAAAATAACTTGCTTGAATGACATAAATTATGAGCATAAACCAATCAAGTGAGTTACAAAATTGTACTCAAATTTTAAGTCACACCCGCTCATGAAAATGGTCGGGTGTATTAACATAAAGAAAATGGCTGTAACGACTCTTCCATAACAATTACTTGATCAAAATCAATTTTGAGAATTATTTTCTTAATTTATATTTTTTTTATGAATTAAATTATGATTTATTTTTATATATTTTTATGTTTTTAAAGTATTCGTCTATGTGCAAATGCATAGGTTGATTATTAGTGTCATTGTAATGTTAAATTGCTTAATTATTAGTTCATATTTTGCAATATTTAAAATGTTATTGTGCTTATATCATTTTTTTAGAGCATGACGTTTCTGTTTTAAAAAATTGTATATTTGTGAAAAATGTCCAACTGCACAACAACAATCTTACTATCTTCCTTTCATATGTCACGTTTTAAAAAAAAAAATTGTTTCATTCAATCATTCTAGCTATTAGTTTTAGAAAACTAGATAAAAAAATTTATTGAATAATGTGTATATTAAAGTTAATCAATTGAAAATTTAGAGTTAATCACATTAATGGTATATGCTACACTTGATGCTTTTTTATTTATTTATTTTTCTTGCAGAAAAAAGCTTATAAGTCCAATTTAAGTGAGCTGGGGTTCAATTTCAACACCAAATAATTGAAGTCTAAAATGTCTAGCTCCATGCTTGCCAAAAAGAATAGAGATAAAAATTGGCAATATATAGAATAAAATCCAAATATTTATTTCTCAGTATATTTACTTCAAAATATTATTCTGCAGCACAAATTGACCTATTTGTATGATCGAAATATAGGATTGATTTTCCACACCCCTTTCTATTAGGCGTGGAAATTGTGTCATCTAGTTATAACTTCTTCTAGTAACTTGATTAAAGTTTATCAGTATAAATAACACTTATTTTTTGATGTAATTTTCCACATATAGTCTTGACCAAAAAAAGCAAACAAGTAGAAGTATTATAATGTACTCTAAATTATATAAGACTAACATTCAGTTATAACAAAGTTTACCGAACATTTTATACATTGTCATAGGACTAATTTTCAATTACTTAGATGATTTGCAAATTAACTAGCATAGACGATAAAAAGTTATTAGGCGTATAAATAAGTTGAGTTCGAACTCTTAATATTCGAGTAGCTCGAGTCTTTATCAAACCAATCTAAGAAACAAGTTTGAATTCAATTTGTTCATTAACATTATTAATGTGCCGACCTTGAGTTGAGCTATATAAAATTATATATAAAAATTTTATTTTCCAATGTTAGTAAGTCTTAATAAATCAAACCGAAGTCACAAACAACTCAACTTACCAACATTACATGTTATGCAATAGTAAAATACACAATAGGCACCAACTTTGTAAACCCCCATAAAAGCTCTAAAAAGACATAAAATAAAATAAAAAGGTCATACATTTCTATTAGTGGTGTGTTGATAATAAAATAAAATATTGTTGACAGTGGTGTGTAGATGCCGCTATCAATGGCCTTCAGATACATGCAACTATAGTCTAAATACCTAATTTTCTTAATTACATGGGGTGATAATTAATTATTTATGATCACTTTCAAGAAGTTGAAAGAAAAAAAAAAAATGGTTGATTTTTTGGGACAAATTGATTGACACGTACGTGATACTTTGAGGAGATTTATGAGCTCATGCTTAATGTCGTCATGTGGAACATGTTCAAATGCTGGTCATATGATAATAATTTAAGATGAAAAAATACGATCATTTCACTTATCCATATTCTTTATGTCACTGACCACGAATTTAGATATACGCGTAGACGTACAATATAAATTTTTTTACAACTAATGAGTAACAATTGATAACAATATAAACAACAATTTTCATGACAGTTATTTTAATTGTGAAGTGGCGAATTTCTTTGCCAATTTCTGTCTATTTATTCGTGCAATTGTATAAATTAGTAAATTAAACTAAAACAATTAAACAGAATGTTGAGATAGTTTTGATATTCAACACCTTAATTACTTTTCTTATGTTCTTTCCTTTTTCCTTTATGAACAAATGATGCGGCAATAAAAGTATGCATGGGTTTGATTAATGAATTAATAGTCCTAATTAAAGTGTTCTTTGATATAACTCCATTTTGAATTTTTTGTTTTGAACAAGAAACTAGTTATCATTTTTTTAGCTTTTTAACAGAAGAATGAATTTTTAATAAAACTCAAGATGAATATGATAATATTTTTGGTCTGTTGATTTCACACAGAATATATTGATACTTTGATACAATACTCAACTTAATTAGTCAAGATAGAGTAGTATGACTGGCCATGTTTGATCCTTGCTAATGCTTTAAATTGATAAACCTTTAGACAATATTGATACTAATCACATTGCCATGGATTATTAACAACACACACTTGGTTGGAAATTCAAAGGCAACACTTTTTCTAGTGTGTTCTTGACCTATAATTGTACATAAAACTTATAAACCTACTTTGTTCTTAATACTTTGTTATGCAAACTAAAGTCATCATACGCTATTAGAAATCGAGTTAGCGAAAATAAACTTCTAAAGCATCCGTTACTCTCTTCATTCTAATATTTTCAAAATCAACCATCTAAATTTTATCAACGGATGACTTAATAAAGCATTGGATAAATTAATATAACAAAATAGAAAAATACATAAATATAATATCTACTCTATCTCTCCCTCACTTNTTTCTATATTGTTTGTGTGGCATGGCAATTGGGCCATTGGGCGCAAAAAAGAAGTGGTATATTCGTGCCCAACTTACTCTTATTGGTTTCTAGACGTACACTTTCTTTTAGTTCATATCTTTTCACCGTAAAAGTTACTAGTACGACACTCGTATATTACACGGGTGTCTGCTAAAAATTTTTTTCTTAAAATTTACAATTAATGAGAACAAAAATTTAAATACTTTTTATTAAAAAATGTATATTATTATATATTTTAATATGACACTTGTTACTTGTGCAACTTACTTGTGTTATGCTATAATAATTTTTCTAATTTATATAAAATATGGATGTCAAATCAAAACTCATCAAAAAATGATTAATTTGATATACTATATATGTAAAACCGATAAAAAATTCAAAAGTTATGAACTTTTGAATAATGTAGAGAACAACTACACTTCATTCATTTAATTTAATAATAAATATAATTTGGAGGGGATCGAATTAAACAATATTGATATAGGATTCTTAACATTTGATTGGTATATTTCTGGTTCAATATTGATAGTTTCACACCTATTTACACGGCATATAAAGTTGGAGGAGATAAGAATCATATTTATTTTGGAGTTGGAGGGGATAAGATTTATATTTTTTTTTTTTTTGGAATATAATTGTATTAATTTTTATCCGAACCAAAAACATAAGCATGTAATGTTACCAAATAAGCTTTCGAAGCGTGCGAGCCAACCATTTAGGCTCAGCACGTTTTGAAGTTATATTAAGGGGAACACCTATTTACACGGCATATAAAATTAGAGGAGATAAGAATCCTATTTATTTTGGAGTTGGAGGGATAAAAATTCTATTTATTTTGGTATATAATTGTATTAATTGTTATCTGAAACAAAACCGAAGCATGNCGTGATTTTTGTTTTTTTTCACAGCAAAGAGGAATAAGTGGATAGTTCATGTAATTAGCCTTCTTTTCTTACATGGTCTTGGACAAATTAAGATGATTTGGAGAAAATTTAATACAAATAGATTATTAGCAGGTATGAAAACTTTAATCACAGTATTCTAACTTTAGTGCACAGTTGCACCTCATGATCATGAGGTGCAAAACATATATAACAAAAATGAACTATAGGAAAATTGTAGTTATAGTAAAATTAACATTAAACAACCTAAACCCAACCTCAAACTTTTAAGTACTAAAAACAACAATGCTCTCAAACTGATTCTCATTATGAACCTAACTGAAGCCCTAACACCAAAAATTCTAAAAGTCGTTATTCCACGGACAAAAAAGTCTACCAAATATGCCTCTCATTGAACTATAGGTAACCATATATACATAAGATATTTCCTTTTAACTTCAACAATTGCCAAAAGTAACAATCATTATTTCCAAGAAAAAGATCTACTTAGGAAGATGTAAGTCAAAAATCCAATTTTAACATTCGACACTCAATTTGCAATTGATCATTATATAAAACAAAACTTCTGCCCAAATCCCA
>BKCP01004439.1:316228-329229 GCA_008636005.1 Striga asiatica | reverse complement strand
CTCACTATGCCTGCATGAGCCGGATTACTTTGCTCATGCCCAACAAGCAATATTCCTTTCACCAGAAGTAGCCAAGTAGGGATTCTTTGCACTTTCTACCTGTCTATTTTTTTTCTCCAAGTTTGGCAAAAGTTATTAATTGCCTTAAAAATTATAAATCAAGAAAAACCTTTAAGTCAAGAAAAAATAGCAGCTAGCATTTAGTGTTCCTTAACTGCAATCAGAGCTTTTACAAAGCAGTTTCAGACACTCGAGACAAACTAAAGTTTCAAAAGTAACAGGAAAAAAATTCATACATTGGGATTGACTAATAATTAAACATTCATACTCTTTCAGCGGATATTTTATATTCAAATTTTATATTTTAATTTTTAAAGTACAACATAAATAAAATTATGACATTTCATATTATACATAAATACCATTGTTTGTAATAACATATGACTCTCTAATGATACCAATATCAAGATAGAAATTTCAATGTTTGGAAGTATACTCTCTGCTCAACTGTACATTTCACAGAGTTACAGAACTGAGTCAACTGATACAATATCCTGCTTTAAATCAACTTATTCCAAGAATGCAGTTGTATTATATCAGAATCTTTAAGGAAAAAAAATGTAAATTGGTGAAAAACAGTTGGCTGCTAGCTAACAACATGTATATCTCATGAGCAGTAAGTACCATAAAGAACCCTTTTTGCCAGAAATGTTCAGAAGTTACTTTGGCCACAAGACAATGGAAAAACTAAAAACATGAACAGAGGACCAACACTTTAGTCATCTAACAAACTGATCATACTAAACTAAACTTGAAATTAAAAGATGTAACTGTTGTTTGACTGAACATTAATCCAAAAATCTAAAGTAGTCACAATAACACAAAGATAACCAATCCTAGAGAAATTTCAAACCAATCCTTTAACTTACACTTTTACCTTTTTTCACCCCAACTTACCTCAAAATCAGTCAAAATACATTTTTTTTTTCAAGAAACTAAATCAGAATCAGAAACAGCAGAAATTGCAACCTGGCTGCCCTCGCCTTCCTCAGCTGGTGCCGGCAAGTTGAGATCTATATCGAGAAAATCCCCATTTCTGGTATTTTGCTTATCAGGGCTCGTACTATCACCATTTTCCAAAACCCTCCCCTGCCCCATAAAATGCGACCGCTTGTGCCCTCCGAGCGCCTGACCCGACGGAAAAATCCTGTGGCAGAAAGGGCACTGGTGTAATTTCTCCACTCCCGTCGGCCGGCGGCCGGATTTCCTAATTTCCGGCGTCTCGACTCTGACCTTCGTGTGGCTTGCCCGGTGGCCGCCCAGCGCTTGATACGACTTGAACACTCTGCCGCACTCCTCGCATTTGTATCCGCTCCTCGACTTGCCCTTATTTGCTTTACCCACCCCCGAACTTTCCAAATTACCGGCGAAGCCCCCACCGCCATAATCGTGAATTTCCACTTGTGCCCTCGTCCACCTGTCCCTCGACAGCATGATCAAGCACCGGGCGACGTCCTCCTCAGGGGTGGTACCGGAAATCGAGCTCAACGACGACGACTGCTCGTCAAGCTTCAACCTTTTCTCCAACCGGCCGTGACCCGAGCCCCGACCCGACCCGATTTCGGCCCGATCCGTTTTGTTATTGCAAGACTCCGTCTCGTTTCCTTCCGATGATGACGAGGATGAAAATGAAGTTTGAGATATTGAGGTCGACGAGAACGAGTTTATTGGCCGGAAATGATTTTCCGGCCGCCGTTTTTTGGCCTCGTCGTAGAATTTCATCATGTGGGATCTCATGTGCCCGCCTAAAGCTCTGCCATTGGAGAAATTTCTGAAACAGAGCTTGCATTTGTGTCTCTTTTCCATTTTTTTTTTTTTTTTGNACAACTTTTTTCAAATTAAAAGAAGCTCTGTTTTTTTTTTCAGTGTGTGTGTTTCTGTGAAGAAGCTAAAAGGAGTAGGTGACAAGGATTTTATGTGTGTGTATATGTACACACAGTGTGTGTAGAAATATAAACAAAATATGTATGCAGATGTGTATATATATAGTTGAAAGGTTTTTACGCTAGAGAGATTCTTGATTGTATGTGAAGTTATATTTTTCTTATAGAACGGCAAAAGGCAATTAATGAGAAAACAAAAAAAAGAGCTTATAAAAGAGGGCATCTTGTTCGAAGGGTAAACATGTAACATGCGAGATTTTTTCTTATTAAGTTCTATATTATCGTTTATTTTATTTTGTTTTTTCCTCAAAAGCCATTGACTTTGGCTGACCAAAAATTGAGATTGGAAGGAAAGTGAGTATTATTTAACAGAATATTCGAAGGACGGTCAATTGTGTGTAAAAAAAATGTTGAGAAGGATATTCTTGGAGTTAAATTTGGGAGTTACAATAAGTAATATAACATGATTTGCTTTTATTCAAGTCAAGCAAACTGCTCTGTTTGTAAGTTATGACACACAAAGTAAATAAATAAATGTATAACTCCGCCTACTTGTCACATTTTTTGCTCATTGATGCTTTAAAATATTATATAATTGTTTAAGTAATTTTTTTGGACTATGACATTTCAAATTAAAGGATGCATAGATAAATAATTATTAAAACATAAAAGAAAAATATGGTGCCATAAATTGAAAATCTTGATTTTGTTATGATAATTAAATAGGGCTATAGATCAAATCATCAAATTCAAAATGTGGTGGATTCGAATTCCCAAGAAGAAAAATGAAGTGCAATTTGCTGAAACTAAAATGTGATTAGCCAGAATTAAAGCAAATTAGTCACTAAAATTAGATTGCATTACATTCATGTTTTGTGACTGTGTCAGATATATTAAACAAATCAAATGCATGGAGATTTTGGCATGCCTCCCTTGACCAAAAATGGGGGATAATATTCATTTATTCAAATTCATTTAATTTGTCCAAGCACTTATAAACGAAAAAAAACGAGTGACATTTTATAGTTTTCATTTTATGATTAAATTTTATTTGTTGATTTATTTCTTTTAATAAAAGATTTGGCTTTTCAACTTTGGATCTTTGGTTTGAAATGTGTCATAAATGATATGAGAAAAATGGAGATTTGCAGGAAACTAAATGCCGTTTTGGTAGGCAAATTGTGGACACTATCAGTTTCTTTTGATTTTGCATAACATTTACCTAATTCACAGCACATTATAGCTTTTACGCGTTTTCAATTATCTTTTATCAATTTTTTTTTATTCACTGCTTCTTTTCTTTGGTAGTTAATTACGTGCTATCAGAAATGTCCCAACCGGTCCCCATAAATTTAAATTTTTACTATCACATTACATTAATCAGTGTTTTATGAATTTAAATTTGTACTATCACATTACATTAATCATTGTTTCACTTATGTAAAGTACATGGATTCATACATATATTGGCTAGACCATATTTATTTTAATTGTTAATTAAAAGGTGATAAATTTGAAGTATGTTATGCAAGTAACACGCAACTAGATACAATTAAGATAATGTACTATGTATATTTTTTTCCTAATAATGAAGAGGCAATATACATGCAGGGTAAATTTTGGGTGCTTTGAAAGTATAACTTACAAAATGTGCAAGACACCTTATATAATTAACTCTTTGAAGTAAGTAATCTAAAGTTTATCAGTTAAAAAAAAATCCACCATTTAGAAACAAGTTGTATTTAGTAAGAATGTTGTTAGCTAGATAGTAATAACTGTTACACAACTATACTTTTTTAATATATATGTATTTTTTTAAACAGAAAAGTTATACTCTTATAAACAATATAAACAGGTATCTTATTGCGTAGCATAGTATGCATTATTGTTAAAGATGTATAACAGATCGACATGCATATCGATTAGGTTGTCACATACAAAAATTCAGGGGCGGATCCAGAATTTTTTTTTGGGGGGGACTATATGTTTTTTAATAATCATAAATTTAATTTATTGTACATAAAAAATAGAAGTTGTATTATAAAATTATACATAATAATGGTGCAATATAAATTATAAAGTTTCAAACCTTAACATTAACAAATTAACATTGAACACTCTCTCAACACATGAATATCATAATGATTGCCTCCATAGTCCATACTAATGGTTTGATATTTTTTCTTTCCAAGCATATCTTATATGGTCTTCTTTTTTAAAAAATAACAATTTTTATTTTTTCACATATTTACTATATATTCAATTTATTTAAATTAGAAAAAATGTTATAGAAAAGTGTCAAAAGAGTATAATTGTAGTTGAATTATTAGTAGAAAGAGTAATACAATTACTATTTTAACATAATTGTGTAAGTTTATTTGAAAAATAATATACTTTTATATATATATATATATATATATTTAAATATATATATAATCTTGGGGGGACAATGGCCCCCCCTAAAGTACATATAGGTCCGTCCCTGCAAAAATTTATAATTTTACTTTGATAATACATTATTCGATGTCGCTTATATATATATATTGTACTTTGTGGTTGCTAAATACAAACATTTCGTTAATTACCAAAGGTTGATAAAATAAAGTAAGTTCAAACTAATAATATAGAGTATTTTAAATTAGGTTCATGGGCCATGTGTGCCATGAGATTCTTAATTATATACTATGGTAGTTTTCATGTATTAATTGAGTTTTGTAGTACTCTTAGAAACGTGATTAAGGTAAATAGTTTTTATTTGGCTTGAGAAAAAAAATGAATGACTTTTGATCAGGAAACTTTACGAGCTAGACATTTCTTCATTTATTTTATCTTGCTTAGCATAATTATAGTTAATTTCCAGACTCATGAGGTAAAACACAATTTCCATCTATTTGTAATAAAATTATCAAGTTTTTCAATGTTAGTTCAATACATACACCGTGTGAGTATGCATGTATTTTAATCATTCCAAATAATTCCAAATTCAAATGAATTTGCATATTATTTGAAGTTAGAAATCTTATTGATATATAGGTTAATGGTGTTTAAGAATTTTCTAATTAGTCATGTTAGATGACATAATCAATTATTCCATTAATTTTCTCTTAACTTAGAATTGTGATGACATTAATTGCAAGTCATGTATGTATGAATATTTGCATGATTATATGTTGCAGTTGGACTAAACTTATGATCTAATAACCAAGTTATTAGTTTAGTTCATAGATCGATTTTCTATTTAAAAATATTATCAATGTAAAAAAATGCTAAATTAAATGCAATGTGTATATAACACCAATCGGAATCAATACATTGCGTAAATGAAATTAAATGTAAGAGTTGTTAACTGTATGCGCCTTGTATACATTGGACGTATATTTTGTTTTGGAAGCTAAATTATGCGTATTTTATGAATTGGAATGCTTCATTTAATTGCAATCAAGGGGTTGAATTCTTAGTGAATTTGCACCTAATAACCGACATAATTATGCAAAATCCGAATTTAGTCCTCCCTCGTATCACCTGTGACAAAGTTATATCTATTCAACAAGCATTTTTGGACCGAAAAAAGTTGACTTAGCACATTAATATACAAATAATTATTAAAAAAGAAGTAATTTCCTAACATCCAAGACCGGTGTTAGGCTGGTCTAATCGATAAGCAATCGTTTTTTCTCCATAGATATAAATATTTTCAAACTAAAATATCACTCTCTAGTAAACAACATAAATAAAATATAAATATACATTTTATTAAAAAAAATATATAATGGATCGCCTAATAGTTAGTCGATTTTACTTGCACAATAATTTACGTATGTTCATTTCTCTAATTTGATCATATGCTACATATATTTAAACAGAATAAATCCCGAAACCAGGAACGGCAAACACTATATGTAAGAATATAAATTATCAAGAGGCGATGATAAGGAAAAATAAAAATGAAGAATTAAAGAAATGATAAAGTCAATGGTCCTTTCTTCACGCTGTACATAGAGTAAATTGCATAAAGACATTGCCATTAATCCTAACAAAATTAAAGTGCCATTTTCCTGTGATGGTCATCACATTTATTAATTATTCATCCCATCCCACTAATCCTTGTTGACTAGCTTTCTACGAGTTGACAAAATTTTCAGAACTCATACAGTGTCACATCATAAATATATTAATTATCTCATATGCTTCAATTTTTCTTCTTTAAAAACACAACTAATTTGAAGCATATTTAATTTCAAATATTAATCAGTCAATATTAAGATACAAGAATTTAGTGATTTTTTAGTCGAAATAAAAAATAAAAATTAATCTTATGGTAACTAATTATTCAATTCAAGTCATACTGAGCTTTACATTTAATTTTTATTAGTTAAGTGATATATTTCGCTTTACATTTAATTTTATTAGTTAAGTGATATATTTCTCTTTATTTCAATTTGAATCCTTGACAATGCATATCCATTTGCAAGATTATCCTTACTAAATATGAAGTATGGAACACAAATTACAAATTTGTTTTAACAACGTATATGTACCAGAAACGAGAAATTACATTTAGGTTCACTAGAATAAGTACAATATGCCAAGATAAAAAAATCGAGTAGTTCTTGTAACTGTTTACAGTATAATTATGAAACACAAAAATGTACATTCTACTTTATATGTGTGTGTATATATATGCATATGTAATCTATATATATTTTCCTTTAGGAAATATAAAAAGAAAGAGAAAAGTATGTAAAGAAAAGGATTATACATTTGCAGCTGCTTCAGCCGTGGATCCTACTCCCACTTGTAACCATTGAGATGAATTGCCGCTATTGTCCATCTCCTTCAAGTCACTCAATTTGGCTAACTTGATCAACTTGCTATCAGCCTCGTCCTCGACGAATCGCGTGGTCCCACTTTTCGTATCAACTGTCCCGTTGACAATGTTGCTCCCGATAATGTCGCCATTGACATTATTGTTGTTGTTGTTATTATCGGCGTTTTCATTCTTTAGTTGGAACCCTTGAGGTTGACACTGTGGGCCCGAGTCGATGTTTTTTGAGTCGGGCCCAATCCATGGCTGCAGTTGCATGTCCGTGGACACGTGGAAGCTTAATGGGCCCGTCACGTGGGCCCATGCGGGGACATTGAGGTCAAGCTTGTCGGGTATATTGACTGTTGGATTAGGTTGACGATTGTGATTAATGTTGGTTTGGTCGAGGATGATGTTGTTGTTGATGGTGGTGGTGTTGTCTTGGAAGTGGAACTTAGGTAAAGAGGAAGTTTCCGGAGAATTCGAAGTGATCCAATGGCATCTCTTGTGTCCTCCGAGGGCTTGGCCCGAGCCAAACACCCTGTGGCAGATGGAGCACTCGTGGACCTTCGATTTTCTCCTTGCGGACCCCACCAACGGGTCGGGTCCTTGTTCGAACTGCGAATTGGATTGACCGAACGACAATTTCGTTTCCTCATTGTTCGTGATCATCACGCCATCATCTATTGATGGAGTGTCGTTGTTTTCATGTTGTTGTGGTATTTGGTCTTGCTTGGTCGCGTAGCAACCCTTGACCTTCTTGTGGCTTGCCCTATGGCCTCCCAACGCTTGGTGGGAGTTGAACACTTTCTTGCATGCCTTGCACTCGAACATCCCCTTGAGGGTAGTCGAAACAATTCCCTTCCCTTTGTTTCGATCGAAAAGCCCAATCGTGCTGTTTGGCGGAGCAAAGTACGTGTAATTACCGTTTCGCGGAGCCTCACGGATGACGGAGGCGCACGATTCCTCTGGGTCGGCAACTGGCATTTGATCGACGACCGTATTAGCTAGCTGCACTAAACATCTAGCAAGCACGATGTCATCTTCTTCGCTCGGTGGGTAGCTTGTGGCACTAAAACACCCGACTTTCGAGCGCATGGATCTCTTACGCTTGGACCACTGGCTACGCGCTCCGCCAGTGTCGTCTTCAACTCCGTCTTCGTCAGCAGAGCCAGAATCGTGGGAGGAGACGAAGGACTCGGAGGCATCGTCCGAGTTGCACTTGCCATGCTCGAGAAAAGATTTCCAAGACAAGAACTCCTTTCCGCAGTTCTTGCACGCCCGACAACTCTTTAGTCGATTAGGGTTCGTCCTGAGTTGGTACATTCTCTTGTTGCTACACCTATCAACGCCGCCTGCGAACTTATTCTCCTCCCAATCACTAACGGGGTCTTCGTCGTCGATATTTCCGCTCTCGTCGCCAATCCCGTGGGCCCTCATGTGCCCGCCGAGAGCCCTCCCACACATAAAACCTTTCTTGCACACTCTACAATAGTGCTTGAAATTTGGTTGTTGCTCATCTATACAAGCCATTGTGACTTAGTAAATAGAAGTTAAGTTGAATGTGTGTTGGATCAAGGAAAGTTGAAGAACAAGTAGGGAAAAAGATAAAAGGAACATGTGAATTTGGTGCGGAAAAAAAATGATGAAGATAAGAAGGTTATATGGGGAGTTGGTTCTAGCAGTTGGAGTTGTTGTGAGAGTGAATGGTGAAGAAAGGATGTTCACTCCTAGTTTTTAGTTTGGAGTAGAGGTAGAGAAAAATAGGAGTGTGAGTGGAGTTTGTGACAAGTGCAAGGAGGGGCTTGACTTGAGTGTGAAAAAATAGACTTTTTCTATGACCAAAAAGAAAATTGTAAATTTGATGTGTGTGTGGAGATTTAGAGGGTGGCTCTTAATTTATTTAATTTTGAACATTTTTATAATCCAAACCAAGAGATAATTAGCTCATGTATGCCTCACCGTGAATCTCGGTTGTCTTGAAAGTTCCTTTTCCACTAATTTTTTGTGCAAAGTAGGTTCAACGCCACTAATTTTTTTTTCTTAAATATAATTTAGCATTCTGGGCCGTGAAGCCCAGGAAAAAGCCCATTTTCTACTTGATAGTTGCAAGCCTGCAGCTCACACGTTGATGCGAGCCCATATTCTTTTGCTTGCTTTGTGGTCAGCTTGAGGTAGAAAATGGGCCGTGAAGCCCAGGAAATGAGTCCATTTTTTATGTAGTGCCAAGATTGTAGCATGGGGAGCCCAATATCCGATGCCGTTTTATATTTTCACACCGTTAATTCCGCGCTGCAGTTTAGCCAAATTACTAAAATGGTTCAAAAAAGTTATTGATGTATACGTGAGTTCGAGCCCTTAACAACACGAGCTATTAACAACACGAGTCAGTAATTGAGCTTTAGCTCTTCACAAGCCGAGCTGAGCTAACTCGACTTGTTAACTAACTAAGTAAGTAATTAAGGTCGAGCTCGACTCATTTATCAAACAAGTCGAGCAAAGTCCAAACCTTAACGAGTCAAATTCACGAGTATATCGTTTCATTAATACAGCTCCACTCACACTGGTTTTTTAGGCACAATACGACAAATTGTTTAAAGAGGAAGTGTTATTAGAAAATTTATTATTGATATTTTAACATAATTAAAGTGGTTAAATTCAGAAGGATGCATTTGCACAATTTATCATTTACCTCTTAATTATGTTTTATCAAATGGGCTAATGCACTAGAAAAAAATAGTTTACCTAAGAATGACTACAAATTTTCTAAGTCCTACAAATTTTCTAAGTCCAAACAATTAAGATTGATATTGTTTATTCTAACATTCTAATTTAGGAGGTGACAAGATGAGTTGTCCTATAATAAAAAAATAATTATCATTATTAATAATATTTATAATTTGGATCTTTATTGCTTTTATGAGATTACATTTTTAGGAGGATTGATCTTAGTTGCATCACCTTTCCAATTATATAATGCATTTGTTTCTCCACTCGAACTAATAATTCCATTTCATGCCTATCATTATCAATTGGGGTTCAATTTGATTATTATATATAACCATAATCATTGTCATAAACTTGGCATGTCCGAAAGCATTAATTATTAATGCTCAATGTTGTAGTGGTAAATTACTGACCGCGCGTCGCAACGCGGCAAAATTAAAATTTATATTTTTCTCGACTAATTTCTACTAACTAGTAGTAGTGGCGAGTAAGGGTCGATCCCACGAGGAGTGTGAATCAAATTGTGAATTTTCTCGTATTAATTGAAATTATAAAAAATGATAAATGGGGGGTTTTTATTTAATAACTAAACTACCTAAAAATCTAATGAAATAAATAAAATCTAAACAAGAAAATAAAAATAAAAATAAATAAATGAAGAGAACTTTCTAGTTCACGGTTCCATCTACACCCTCGACTGACTCGTCTAATCAATTTTAGTATCAAATCTCGCTATCGCATTAAATTACTAGCCCTAGGCAACGACATGGTCTGTTACCCAAATTTTTCCTTAATTTTAATTCAACGCGAGACGCTCGACGATTAAACCTGACTTCTTGTACAGTCCGAAAAAATGTTTTCAAGATTTAATACAATTAGTCGCTTTACGAATTAGAAAAATAGGTTAGACTAAGTAGTGAACTCAACCGCGTTCGTTCACTTAATTAGGCCGTGTTATTTCCAGTAGTTACCATCTTTCGGTTACCTCTTATAAATTAAACACAACAACAATTACGGATTGTAGGTCTAATTCAGATGTAGATATGAAAAGTCTAATCTAGGTGATCAATCTAAACAAGACTAACACATCATGGTTAATTATTCAAAATAACACAAGCAATTCCAATAAGATATTAAAATCATCAACTATAAAAATCAATCAAAACATAGTCAATCGTAGGGTTCGACTTTCCCGGAACTAGAAAGAAAAATCTAGCCTAACATAATAAATAATAAAAGAAAATAAAGAGAATAGAATTATCCCCTTTCGTGTGCGGGTGCGGCTTCCCTCCTCGATTTATCGTCTTCTCGCGTATCTGTATTGCTCTTTGTGACTGCTGCGTTCTTTTTTTCTCTCCTCTGGCTGCGTGAATGGGGCGGCTGCTCAAATAAATCCTCTCCCCGGTCTGCGTGTGTAAGGGCTTCCGTATCTCTTTTTATTTGACTTGGTTTATAAACTCCTCTCCTCACTAGGTATGCGTGACTTTTCCACCAATTAATTCTTCTAAAAACTTCGTGCTGCGTATGTAAATTTTCCTTGCAAGTCTGATGTGGCATATATCATAAGCTCCCAATTCTAATTCTTTTTGTCCAAGAATTAATTAGCTCCTCCAAATTTGCTCCATTAGAAAATAAAGCCTCACATTTTGGGCTTGGACATGCTGCCCACAAAATTAATCTTGGGCCCAAATTGTCAGTATGGGGTCGAGTATGGAACTCCCCCGTACTGCCTGCTTCAACCTTCCTTCGACATTTCGTCGTCCATAAAAACACTCCAATATCCTAAAAATAAACAATAAAAATATCAAAGCACCAGAATCCATCTAATAAATAAATAAGTCGAAAAATATAAATGTGCGAATAAATTAAGTGTATAAGAATACACTATTAAATATATAAAACGTGCACATATTTCGACCTATCAATTACATTCCACATCAACACATTTATTAATGTCACAACTTTTTATTCTCCAATGTACAATGTGATTACAAATGTTGTGATGATATGGACATAATTAATGTGTACAATGTAGAGAGGAATGTGGTTCAAACTATTTAATTATTTAATTAATTTTATTAATTTATATTAAAATTTTAATATTTGGTAAGTAGATAATAGTGTAATTAGACTACATTGTGCATTGGAGATGATTTTTTAATTTAATAGTTGTGAACTCAACATTTGTCCTACATGGTTCACAATCTATTTAATATTTTGACATTTGTCAAAATTTATCCAATAACAACATTAGAGCATTGGAGTCTGGAGATGCTCTAAGAGCATCTCTAGTGATATAGTGTTGTTATATAATAAATTATGATAAATATCAAATAAATTAAGGGCACATTGGATAGCAATAAATAGAATGTGAATCATGTAGGATTAATGCTAAGTTTACAACTATGAAATTTAAAAATCATCTCCAATACACAATGTAATTTAACTAAAATATTATCTACTTACCAAATATTAAAATTTTAATAAAAAATAAAAAAATTAATTAAATATTTAAATAGCTTGAAAATAGTAAGAATAATTCTGTCTCTACTATTCATTGACTAGCTAGGGTGTGAAGGAGAATGTTGATGAACCGCATTCTTCTCTATACGGTAGACATTAATTATGTACACATCACTACAACATTTATAGTCACATTTACATTGGAAAATAAAAAGTTGTGATGTTACTAATAAGATGATGTGACATAATTTACCACAACAAAATTTAAGCGTTTGTTTTTACCTCGACTATCATGACTATTAGCTACCTAACTGGCCAAAACAATGAAATATAACTAGTATACATATAGTAGTACGTTTCACATATGAGGTTATAAAAACAAACAAATCATTGTATTAATATAACTAGTATACATATAGTAGTACGTTTCACATATGAGGTTATAAAAACAAACAAATCATTGTATAATACAATCATTAGTTAGTTCGACCTGTCATACTGTATGAACACAAATGTAAACTTATACTATTGAATCTTACACTTATGGTGTTTAAAGTATGACTATGCATATTTGAAGCCCAAAATTCATCCATAAGGAGGCACATCAATTAATAATCTCTACAAGAAGAAATACACAAAATTTACAAGCTTATGTACAATTTGGTTTCAAATTTCTTCTTATATACCCATTTTCTTGCACACTGAAGTATCTTCAAAACAAAAAATCTAGAGCAAAATTCTAGTAGCTTGATCATTGTATGTTGACTCTTGGCCTTGTCTAGCCTTAATCTCCTCAGCACACCTTAAAGTCCTCTCAATTTGGTAACCTCCTCCAATGCTAACTTCCCTCTCCAAATGGCTGCAATAGCTCTCAAAAACACTCACATTCACATGGAATTTGAATTTCATCAAGAACAAAAATTCAAACTCCAATTTGTTCATTTCTTGTGTGGCCAATCCCCCAACTCGACCAAAATATGAATTTCTGTAATTCCTGCACAAAAACATAACAAGAAAAAAGTTATAACAAAATAAATTATTTCCATTTTTTTTTTTTTTTTGGC
>BKCP01004439.1:283200-316062 GCA_008636005.1 Striga asiatica | reverse complement strand
AAAATGCAATCCAAAACGCAAACAATATTCCAGCAAAATGACTTACATGTCCTCAACATATTTGGAGGCGACAAGGATAGTGGTGATGAGCAGCCTATGCACATTTCGGGCCCCGACCCGGAATTCCGGGTACAGCTGGCAGAACCTATCGATGTACACGTAAGCAACGACGTAAACCGGCGGGCCGGCCCGCGTGTAGCGGAAAATCCTCTCTAGATAGGACTGGACGCTCATGTCAGGCGTCTCGTCGGAATCGAAAAAACGGGCCGGGCCCGAAAGCGAGGCCCATTTACAGTTCTTGGATATCCTCTGGTTCCGGGCCATTGTCCTCTCAATGAGTGACGAGAGTACAGAGATGACTAATGGTGTGGCTGAGCTATCTTGGTATGAGTATGAATAAAGATCATTTCTAAGCTTTTTTGGAGAAATTAAAGCCATTTTTTTTTTCAATTTAATGACTTGTAATTTTTGGGATGAGTTGAATTTTGTGTGGGTGTTGGTTTAAGAAGGTTTGGGAAGGGTTTTATATGAATGGGGGATGACTGATGAGAGGAGTTTGGTAGTGTGGAGGAAAATGAATGGTTGTTTCTTTATTTATTTTAATGGTTTTTCTTATAGAAAAAGTGATTAATTGATTTAATTTGTTGGAATTAAATTTGGGGAACATATGGAAGGTGAGAAGGAAAGAAGGGAGTATCAAAGTACAAGATATTTGCCTAACTGGAAAGGCAGCTGTTAAAAGTGAAATAAGTATTTCGTTGATCTCATAAAATATAGTCACAAAATTGTAGGACCGTTAATCAGATCGATTAGAATTATAAATAGAGAAATACTATCGACATAATACTTTACATAAAATGTACGTAACACTTACATTAAGTGAATCCTACTAAAAACAAAAATTAAATAAACTCCACTCCATGTGAGTGTGCTATGTACATTTAGCATTTTCCTTATAAATATATATATTTTTCGAAAAAATATAATTAATCTTGTCAACAGCAGATTTAATGTGTATACAAGGAACGATTATTTTGTATTTATTAAATGGGACGATTTAATTTTTTTGTTAATTGAATTCAATTTGAAGATGAAATTTTTGTTACAGCCATATGAATCCGCCGACAGTTGGAGATAAATAGAAAAAAGAAATTTGAAAATATGTGGACTATTGAAATGTGAGGTCAGAGATTGGGTCCACGTTTGAGGAAGGCATTTAAGGGAGTATGTGTTGAGATGTGTGTTAGAAATAAAATTCAATTTCAAATAGAGTGTCTATTTAACACATATAGGGAAGGGATAGGGTACAAGTTACACGTGCAATTGGGTTGGTCAAAAGTCAAAACCATCAAAATCTTGGTTTTGCAACTTGAATGGGTAAAGGGATTATTTATTCATTTCTTGATCTAAACCCCAACACATGTATGTGGTGATTTTGTTTTCTATTTATAGTGATTTTGTTTTCTATTGTTAGAAAATCAAATATTTATTTACATTAGTTAGTTAATCTAATTAACATAAGTGGTATTTGGAAGATTGTCTTAAAGAGCATACATTCTTTATCAGTGAAAACATTGTCATGTAAACTAGTTGATTTTGATGGGAGACACAATCCAAATCCAAATCCAAATCCAATCGGTATGAATATTTGAACCGTCAAATCGCATGTGATGAGGTATTATACGCACAATTTGCAAGTATGTATTGAGGTATAGGAAATTACCGATTTTTAGAAAAGTAAAATAAATAAATATAATAGATCAAATCAAAGTACGATATTGTACAATATCATGAGCACAAATATTGAATTGTTTAGGGGGTGATTGGATATGAATTCAACTAGTAAAAAACTAGTTTTTTTTTAATTATAGTTAAGTTTGAAAAAAAGTAGTATGGTTAGTTGTTAGTGGATATATTAAAATAATATTTAAATTAAAATAATTAAAGTTGATTTGATGTAAAAGTAGGAGAAAATGATTGGAAGTGATGGTTAGTTAAAATTATGTGAGTGTGTGAATAGTGAATTAAAGTTGATGTGATGTGTAATAATGATTGTTTGATATTATTTAATTATATTGATAATATTGGAGATAATGGAGTTGAGTTAAATTTGAATTTTGAGTGAGATATTTACTGTAGAAAATATAAACAATCACGCCCTCAGGGCCCATATAATCTTCCCCATACAGCCTGTATTTAACAATTTTAAAACTAGGTTCATAAATTGAGGCCATATTATATACACATGATTTTGTATGATTAGATTTGTTTTTTATTTTTCAATTTTTTTTTTTTTCTGAATATATGCACTGAATAAAACTCTGTATGTGTTTGTTTCAGGTCAACAGTTTTCATTTCATTTTGCTTCTCGATAAAGTGAATCCGCCAACAGCCAAATAATTGAATAATAAAATACAAATACAGTGTCTTATCATCTTTATTCAATTCTACATTCAGTGCACGAGCACACCCGGCCCGCAAGTATCGGTTGTTTACAAAAAATTTTGTAATAAATACATTTATACTGAATTAAAATGCTCCATATCATGATTCATGAATATAGTGATAAATAAAAGTTTAAGTCGATGAATACAGATGCCATACTAGAAGAAAAATAAAATAAAATAAATAAATATAATATTATGATTTAGTTACCATACTAGAAGAGAAATAAAATAAAATAAATAAATATAAATACGATATAGTCAGCTAAACTAATCAACTTCGTATTAAGTTCGGTTTATCAGCTCAATAGCGAGTTCAACAATGGGTGGAATGAGATTATTGGAGTAATCTAGTTCGAACTATGGTTTTAGGATGTCTAGTCATGCTCGAGGTAGTAATTAACTAATAATTGGTTGAGAATAGTTGTGCCGATTTAACTTAGAAATACGTAAAAATTTATAGTTCAAGAAAACTTCTTATAAAAGAACTAGATCCTTGTGATAAAGAAATGATATTTTTATACATCTTGAATAAATATAGCCCGAATTTGGTAAGATTTTAGTGTATCCCAATGCTTGAAGATGAATAATTAATAAGCTATCCACCGTAACGTAACACTCCTATATAAAGGGTGAGGTATATGTCTACTTACCTTTATACACTCTATATACTTACAAAGTTTATACTATCTTTTATTATTGTCTTGTGGATTGACTTAATTGTCGGAGTTCTAACATCGACAATTCCTCTCGGCCTATTTTTCAAGAAGCAAATTTAGGTCGTGCAAACCGGGTCGAGGTGTTTTACACACTAATAAGTTATAGAGATTAGATCCAAATCGCGAGGTGTAGAGTGTATCAGATTATATATAAAATGATGTACTCCCTCCTATTCATAATAAGTGTCGTTTTGGGAAGTTCCACACTAATTAAGAATAATTTTTTTGTCAATAATAACCCTTATTAATGAAGATAGAAATGGATGTTTTAAAAAAAAAAGATGAAGAGAATATGAAAAGACATAGTGTATTTATTAACTAAATGAGGGTAATAATGCAAAAATATGTACAAAAGATGCAAAACGACATTTATTTTGGTTGATAGTTGATAAAGCTAAAATAACATTTAAAAAGAATAGGAGGTAGTACCTTATATATCAAATAATGTTTGAGCCTATTATATTATTATTATTATCATGAAATTCACGACAAATTAACCGGAGAAACGTAGAAAATTTGATCACTGCCTACTACTGCATTAATTTTGGGCCCCAAAATATTCAAAGCAACAAGTCTTTTGAACTTCAGATATTTTAGGGCCAAAATACATAATTGCCCAAAAAAATAAAGCTATCCATAAAAATCATATAGGACATGGAATTCAAAAAATGAAATCTTTCAAATATCCATAACTGCAACAGATAATAATCATTACATTTTTAATTAATTTTAATTTTTTTTTTTTTTANAAAAAAAAAAAAATATGGGCTGGGCTAAGAAATCATGTATGTGAATTTGGGCTGGGCTTCTCATGTGGACTTTGATCATATAAAAACGCCATTACCTGGCCGAATATGATTGGTGATGCACCGCATGAAAACCAGCTCGCATTTTGCTTCTCATAAAATTAATAATTACCACAAAAAACATTGAGCGCCCCACGTATCCCCATTCATTTTTTATTTTTTTCATGAAAACTAGAAAGACAAATATAAGAAGTAATTTACATTGACCTTTGCTTCTAATTTAATCCCCAACTTTCAGTTTACCAATCAATAAAAGACATGAGCTTTCTATTTTTGCAAAACCAATGCATACAATCATTAAATCTCCATCAAATGCTAATGTGTCAAACTTATTATCTGACTTATAGATAGATGATACTCCCTCTTATTTATAATAATTATTGTTTTAGGAAGTTGTACACTAATTAAGAATAATTTTTTTGTCAATAATAACCCTCATCAATAAAGATAGAGATGAATGTTTTAAAAAAAAGATGAAGAGAATATGAAAAGATATAGTGTATTTATTAACCTAATGAGAGTAATAATGTGAAAATATGTACAAAATATCTAAAACGACATTTATTTTGGTTAATAGTTGATAAAGCAAAATCATTTAAAAAGAATAGGTGGTAGTATTTAATTAAAAAATATCTAATAAATAGCATTTAAATTTAATTAAAAAATATCTAATAACTGGTATTTAAATTATCGTATATTTGGACAATTAGTCATACTCTAAAAACGTACGAACTACAAATATGAGCTCAAGCTCGAGTTCGAATTTAAAACGCTCGAGCTGCAAACTCAAGCTCGAGCCGAACGTTGACTCGAATACTTTTCAGCTGATTCGTTTGCAACCCAAATTTACCATGCATTTTAATTTACTAGAAATATTTTTAATTTACAATTTAGCCAAATAAAAACCGAAATTTTCAGTTCCCTAACCCCTAATTCCCACTTGCAGAAAATTACACAAACCCATGGGGGATGAGACAAAAAACAGTTTGATTTTTCAGCAAAAATCTCAGCTACCTTTCTTCAACTTCACACACACGCATTTGAGGTACGGATAAAAAGAAAAAAGAACATTACACAACACAACCCGCTCGCGTCAAAACGACGTCGTCCGATATGCTGAATTTCACCCGACTTTAGCTGAACGTGAAGGAAAAATGGAAATTAAGGCCGCCGGCGATTCTCTTAACCATCCCGAGGCCCCGAAACCCTAACCCTAATTCCCAAACATGTCTTCATACCCTGAAAAACCCCCAGCCTTAAACCCGAGAAAGACGAAGAAAGAGCGGCGCCGGAGCTGGTCTGAACCCGTTTTCAGCGGCGGCGCCGACCCGAGCGAGACGTTGAAGCGTGTCGTGCTCAAAATGCGCCACCATTCAATTTCCAACTCCGGGTCAACCACCCCTTACTCGGAGTCCGAACCCGACTCCGACTCGTCCAGCCATAACCCGCTCCCCGCCGCCTCGGATTACATCTCCTTGTTGTCCGATGAATTGCTGTTGAGAGTGTTTGGGAAAATATCGGACACGAAGCAGCACGTTTCCAATTCCTTGGTTTGCAAGAGATGGTGTTTTCTCTGCGGAAAGTTGGTCCGATCGGTGAAGTTGTTCGACTGGGAGTTTTTGGAGTCGGGAAGGTTGACTTTCCGGTTCCCGAATCTGGTCGACATTGATATCGCGCCGGCCTGTATCAAATCCGAGAGGAATTCAGGGATTTTGCTGAGCAATAAGTTATTGGGGGTTTACTTGAATTCCTCCGTGCTGGATACCGATGGGTTTTTCATCTGTAAACGGGACATTTTGGATTGCTCGGCTGTCGATAGAGGGTTGAGGATATTGTCCATGGGGGTTCGAAATTTGAGACGGGCAATCTTGATGAACTCCACAGCAGAAGGTCTGAGTTGTTTGGCCGAGGAGTGTGAGTTGTTGCAGGACTTGGAATTGCATTACTGTGGTGATTTTGCTCTGAAAGGGATTCATAAGTGCCACAATTTGCAGATCCTGAAATTGATCGGGAGATTAAACGGGGTTTACGATTCAACAGTTACGGATATTGGGTTGACAATCTTGGCTCAGGGGTGTAAGCGATTAGTAAAGCTCGAATTGGTGGGTTGTGAGGGGAGTTATGATGGGATTAAAGCGATTGGGATGTGTTGCCCGATGCTTGAGGAGCTGACACTTGGCGATCACAGATTGGAGGGTGGTTGGTTGTCGGCCCTTTCGTATTGTGGGAATTTGAAAACTTTAAGAATACAGTCGTGCAGGTGTATTGACGAGAGCCCGGGACCGGATGAGCATATAGGGTTTTGCCTGATGCTCGAGGAGTTGCATTTGAGTCGGTGTCAAATGCGGGACAAAAGGGGCATTTGGGCGTTGTTTTTGGCTTGCCGGATTATTCGGGAGCTGGTTATCGAGGACTGTTGGGGTCTGGATGATAGTGTATTTTCCTCTGCAACCATTTTTAGGTATGAAGTTTATGATTCTAAATTCTGTGTGCTTTATAACATGGACGTTGAGCTTTGGTTGTTTTTGTTATCACAAAGTTATAAGATTTCTTTGAATGCAAACGCTTGAGAGTTGGAGTATCTATTACTTGATGCGATCTACAGTTATTTGAGAAAATGTAGAATTCTATATCTTCAAGCATACTTAAGGAAATCAAAGTATGATATTTTTTGCCTGGAAGTAGAAGGTCTCGGTTAGTCAATTTAGCTACGTTTTCTTAACATATCTATATATGAACACAGCTTTGTGTCGGTTCGGAAAATTCACTATTCTTTACAGGATAAGTATTGAAAAATCTTGATGTTTTAGTTAGTTTTTGTCCTCTCATCAGTTACTGCATATCTTGCTTCATGTGCTTTTGTACAAAATGAGCAATTAATCAATTCACGAGCTTTTGTAGACAGTCATTAATCTGGCTCCACATTGTGGGTTCTATAATTGCACCATGCCTTTATGTCACAGATGTGTATATTTTCTGAATGAAAAGTGATTGGCATTGATAAAGTCTTATCTCCTCTACTAAGGGGAAGACTGTGGGCAGTGCCGGGACCAGAGTCTGAGCTGTCAGATCACACACACACACACACAGATACGTGTGGATGTGTGTTGATCTAACAGCTCAGACCTCAGCTTGGGAATAACATGAACCAATTGTCTGAAATTGTAGAAATTGACGAATTTTTTTTATATATTTTTTTGTATTTTGTTTTGTAGGAGTATAAAGTCTCTTTCGCTCGAAGGATGCTCGTTGCTAACAACAGAAGGATTAGAATTAGTAGTTCTTTCTTGGAAGGATCTCCATCGACTTAAAGTTATTTCGTGTAATAATGTTAGGGACAGTGAAATAACACCTGAAATGGCCCTCTTATTTTCCAATCTCAAAGAACTGAAATGGAGGCCCGATGCCAAGTCCATTCTCACAGCGGGCCTCATGGATACAGGAATCGGGCTGAAAGGCGGTCGGTCTTTGAGAAGAAAATGATTTTTGAAAGGTTTTCATCAAATTTTGTAACTCCATAACTGGGGAATAAGTTTTATCTATCTACTATATAATTAGGCAACACATTTGCCATTTTTAGAAAGTTTTATGTGGGTCCTACCATACACTTACTATTTTTGGAAAATTCTCACATTCTTTTACAAGTGTTATTAACACACGGTTAGTAAGTTTTGTTACACGTTAAAATACACCCCAAAAATATATAATTATATATATATATGCAATATATATGCATATATGTAATAATTATATATATATATATATATATGCAATATGCAATATATGTAATAAATATTAAATCACATAATATAAATAAAGAGTATTTCGTAAATACCTTTTGTATTTATTGGTAATATCGCGATAACATAAAAATATGACTTAAATGTTAAATGGTAGGTAGTTAATTATTTTAAACTTATAAATTTATGTTCATAAAATATTTTGTTTTTTAATACGTAAATCAGTCAAACATACTTAACAACACTAAACAAAGTCCAAAATAAAATACCATCACAAGATTTTTATTTTTAAAAATATAAGTATTAACGGCAGTCTAACATATGGAAGTTAAAAATACACCACTAAAACCATGAAAGTCAGTTTGAAAATTAAAGTCAGATAGAAGTTAACACACGTTTTAAGTTTTGTTAGAGGTTAAAAATACACCCTAAAACCATGAAAGTGTTAGAAGTTAACACATTTGTTAGATGTTAAAAATACACTCTAAAACCATGAAAGTGTTAGATGTTAAAAATACACCCTAAAAACATGAAAATCAGTTTGAAAGTTAAAGTCATATAGAAGTTAACACACGTTTGTAAGTTACATTGTTAGTGGCTTGAATAGTGCAAATTATTTTTTATTTAGTAAGATATATATAGGTTGTAGTTTATAAATACGCAATTGATTACTCATTTATGTACCATCACATTCACATCTCTCTCACATCTTATTTAAACAATTGCTTACACACTTCTAAAGAAGGTATAAAAAATAAAATGGAGTGTCAAAGTCCGTGTGATGCGATATTATGAAAAGACTGCTTTCAAGATCGAAATACCGTTATCTAGAATTGATAAAACTACTATGGCAAAATTGAAGATAAATTTTATGGTGAAACTTCAAATAAAAAGTTCCCGAAGTTTATATATAACTTCAAAAATTTTACCGATTTGGCTAAAGTCTCCGTTTGTAAGGACTTATTATTGACCGGTAATTATATATCTTATGCATATCAAAAATAAAATATATATTTTAGTTATTGAGGATTAATTTATATGAATGTCATACCTGAAGAACTCTGTATTTATGCATGACCAACTTTACGTCGTTGTTTCACGAGTTACAAATGAGAAATGATATAAAATATTAATTTGTGATGATAAAAACAGCTCAAAACTTTATGTCGTTGTTTCATAGTTACAAATGTGAAAGGATTGAAATTATTAATTTGTGATGATAAATAGAGCTCAAAGACGAAGAACATTGTATATAATGAATTGTTCAATAATATTTAATCGTTATGAATTTGTATGAATTGCAAATGTTTAATGACTTTATTTTTTGTAGCTCCCGTGCATTTGCACGGGCAACTATATTAGTTACAGTAAGTGTAGAAACTAGAAAGAGTTGTTCTGTTTTACTTTTTGTTTTTNTAAATTTGATTTTATGTACCGTTCTTTCCCATCCTATTCTAAACGGGAGGTTAACATGTATGCTAGATTTTTGAGACTTTTTTTTATGAGTATGGAACTATGGATGGATATTTTTTTTATAATAAAAAACAGGATACAAGAATAAATGAAAACGTCAATGTTTATATTTTTATTTTGAAATTAAGAAAATAAATACACCACAATTAATAAGGTACTAATATTAAAATTTCGAAGACATTATACATTGATTTTAACAACTGTGGTAAACTGCTAAAATATTTGTACGAGATTGTTGATTTTACAATTATTAGAATGTAAAGAATAAAGTAACGTGTCAACTAACGATTATTAGATAATTTAAGCACTTTTATAGAAACTGAATAATCTTCTCTGCCGAGTGCCGAATTGTTTTCTAAAAAATAATTAGTTATTTATTTATTCTTAATACAATTATGCTTTTTTAATAAATAATAATTAGTTATTTATTCAATACAATTATGTATTACCCAATAATGCAATATAACCCAAACCAATTCGGACTCGGAATATTTTGTCATCTCTTCGTACGTGGCGACCAGTAATTGGTTAGACCATGTGTTCGCGTTTTAGTCTTTATATAAATAGAAAAATACAACAAATATTCACATTCTTTTGATCAACAATCGATCGATCTGCAATTTGGAGAACCCCAATCGATTGAATTCGCGTGCTGTCAGAGCTATAGAAGATTAAGGTGAGCATCTAATTGCCTCCAGCTTATTTTATCTTGTAATTTTCAGTTTTCATGGTTTTCGATTTGATCGGTGGATGCATATTTTTGTTTATGCAATGGATTTTAGTTAGCAATTGGATTAACAGGATGGTTGAATCTAGTCGTGCTTTTGCTTACGAAATTTACCATTCAATCCTGTTATTTGATTTC
Source organism: Striga asiatica (assembly GCA_008636005.1). Lineage (NCBI taxonomy): Eukaryota > Viridiplantae > Streptophyta > Magnoliopsida > Lamiales > Orobanchaceae > Striga > Striga asiatica. Next base: position 306,015 of record BKCP01004439.1, on the reverse strand, counting down.
GCGATTAAAACGATTTTACCATTCAAGCCCGTGATGAATCTCTGTTTGTTCTTCTTGTTTTCAGCTGAGATCTGTGTTTGTAGGATTTGATTTAGTGGTTTTACATTCTCTTTTGAGGTATGTAGTTGTAGTCCCGGGATTAGTTAGCCGCCTAAGCTTAGACCATTGACATGCAAAGGCATGGTGATAAAGGGATCGTGCCTTGAGTTATTTTGTGTTTCTTTCCTGGTTGTTTTAAAGTAGTTGTTCCAAACACAAGCGCTTGTGGAAATTGTGGATTAATTTTTCCTGAGCTCTGCAATTTGTAAGTTTGTGATAGACTTGGAGAGACAGTTGAACATACTGGAAATGGGATTAACTAATTATTGTGGAAAGGGATGTTCCATTGTGTGTAGGTAATAGAAATTACGAATACCCAGTGGAGAGACAAAGTCAAAGGATGCATGTTCAGATATATGTTTTGTTTGCTCTTTTCATTTTCCATTTGGCTTTCTTATTTTGCTTCGAGCAAGCTTTTGTCTTGAAATGCATATACTATGTTTCCAGTTGATAATTTATATTCCTTCTTAGTACACTTATACTGGCCACTTTTTCACATGTTTGCTAATCTACTTTTTGGCTACCTGTACTCTGTAACCAAAATAGGGCTCCGGAGTTCATACCACCTCGTTGTTCTTTCCATCACAAGCTGTTTCCTTCCCCCCTCTCTCATCACTGAATGTTAATTAACTAACTGTGCCTCTTTTTGTGCTCAGATCTTACTTGTGGTTGGGTATATTCTGGTTTTTTTTTTTTTTTTTTTTNTTTTTTTTTTTTTTTTTTTTTTTCTGATTTGAAGCTTGAAATCGTTTGGTGCAGAGATGGCGACAGGTGGAGGTGCTCCGCAGAGGGGAACTGCAGCAGCGGCTGCTGCTAACCTGCGCAGGAGGAGGACAGCTGGCAGTGGTGGGGCCGCAGGAGGAGCAGGAGGGACCATGCTTCAGTTCTACACAGATGATGCTCCTGGCCTCAAGATTTCTCCTAATGTTGTGCTCGTGATGAGCATTGGTTTCATAGCCTTTGTTGCCATACTACATGTCGTGGGCAAGCTCTACTTTGTCCGTAAAGAGTGAAAACTTTTTTGGCTTGTTGGCACGTCTCAAGTGTCTTGGGTTTCAGGCAAACAGTAAAGTAGTGTTTGTTTTAGGATATGATTTTGTGGAGAATGTTGCTAAATCTTATGTTGATGGGATTTTGTCATGAGCGAGGTTGAAAGCTGAGTACTTGGGTTGCATGCAGTATGAAGGAAACCTTTGTTTAACAAACAAACTCTAGTTCTTTCTTAGTTTCCTTTTTGACCTTTTCAAGAGTCCCATATGTTTTATCATACAATGTTTGCTATCTTCAAATTTCGGCATTACAAATCTGGGAGCATTCATTTCCACCTAGACTCTATATACCAAGTAAATTATTAATTGGTATTGAGATGCTAAGGTGGACTAAAATTTAGTGTGTTAATGCAAGATTATGAAATTGGGTCATTGAATCAGAAATTAATGATGTGCTTGTCGCAGGAAACAATGAATTTGAAGTTCATGATAGAGATGAGTTTGCAAAATTATAGAAATTTGTTTGCTACTTCCACTAAGCTGGTTAAGATTGATGTCTTAAAATTGACAGAAACAAGTTTGTGTACACATAATGATCGTGTTGTGTGATTCGGGTTATATTGTCAAGTGTGCAGAGTCGTTCAAGTGAACATACAATACAATCAACGTTGTTTGTGTCCCCCCCAGTCTATTAATGTAAAATGGTTCTATTTATATATATTTTTTCTTACAAAAACAAAGAAAATGAACAATATAAGGGCAACATCTACCATTCATTAAATTACGAAGTACTATTCCTTCAGTGTCGTAAGTACTTAACATAAGATGGTCGCCAGTGACAATAAACAAATTAAGCACTGTCGTAAAATGGGCCATCCAAATTGTATCAATACAGTGAATTAAGCACACTGAATGATTATAAAATGAGATGCCCAGATCGTATCTATAGTCTAATCAACAGTAAGGACTGTATTTACAAATCAAATTGTCACAATTCTACATAGCTTTTACAGTTACAAGCAGAGGTCTTAATGCATATTGTCAGGGATTCCGCCAGACACGACACTATCATCCACAGGTTTGGGGCCCCCACAAGACCTAGACACCGACTCAAACAGCTTCTCAATCTCAGGCGCACATCTCGTGAAACTCCGACTCCAAAAGTTGTACCTTGGGTTCTGCCATACAGAAAAGAACAAAAATGTGGGTATATGATAAAAAAAAACACGCAAATTTAATTTACCATGAAATTGGAAGAGAAATTAACATTACCTTGATGAGCTCGATAAATGTTATCAAAAGTCCCCATGGATGAGGCCTGTTAACTATCAGACGTTCCAGTAGGACCCTCGTTATTTGCTCCTGAATCATTTCCTGCTAGAATTTTTAAATGTATAGTCAGAGTCTCATTCATCATATTCGTGTATTAATGAAAAAAAAAAAAAAATGATGAGTCAGCAAGTATACAGGCGTACCTGGTTCGACTCAGCAAACAAGTAAAGGAGGATGAAAGAGAAGTAATGAGTGTGATTGTTGGGATAACGTAATTGGTTAGCAACGGCATTAAGGAATAGGTAGCGACCCTCTGTGTCAAGTTCCATTATCAATGTCTGGAAAATGTCCAAAGCAGCACTCACTAAGAAGGCATTCATATTCGCCATGGATTGAGAAGGGGCTCTTGCTTGCAGCTGCTGAATAGCCTATAGATAGAGTTTCAGAAGGAGCTCAGGAATAATGAAGGATAAACTGTAAAGCTCAACTTCATGATTATTTGGTTAGTGCCCATACAGGGTAAGAAAGGTCTGTCATTATTGCATTACTCATCGAATTTGTAATACCAGAATATAAATTTTAGAAAGCTGTTACGAAAATGAACCCATGAGTGCCTGTATTGAGTTGAGAAAACAATTGTGATCTTGAAAAATTAGGGATTTTCTGTAACTAGGTCACAGAACTCAAGGGTACTGTCGGTAAATTATCTTTTTATCATATTGAATATACTTCATTGGTGATTTATGGGGACTGGTTTTACCTGCATTCCGACATAAAGTACAAGGGAATTTATCAGAGGAACATTGTAGCGGGTCCCAGCACGAGCCGCATCAATTGGAGAAAGTAGCAGCTTTTGTTTCAACTCGGACAGAAAAGAGGACCCTTGTTGCCTCGTCTGTAGCATAGGGTCATACGAGCAAAGGAAAAAAAATCAGGATGAATAAAAAAAAAATATTTAATGTGGTTTTCATTGATGTTCACCTTCAGATACTCATCAACTTCATTCTTGATTTGCTTCGCTTTTAGAGCCGCATCAACCTCAGAAAGTATTCTAGGCGATTGACTAATCTCCGCCAGTAAATCAATCTTCACAAATATAAATCAATTAATTTTAAAAATTGAAATTTACAGACCAATATGTACACATTTTGAATCTTCTACGTACCTTTAAGTTGGGAGTTGATGGATCTGGAAGCCTCATATTGCGAGGAAATGCACTCAAGATTATATTTCGCATCTGTATGCAGCTCGGGGGGATGACATCACAAAAACTGAAATGATAATCGCAAAGGAATTCTGGAAAATCATGAAGCAACACCAACAATACTCTGAGAGTCCCCTTGTACAGAAAGTGTGCCTAAAAGAGATTCACAAAATAACAGAGTGAAATTGACTAAATCAGCAGAATAAAAGGTTTTAGAACTAAGGAACATTCGCATAAACTGATTACAAACCGGCTCTCCAAGTTCAGCATTCCTAAGGAATGGCTCCATAAACTGAAACATGTCCACCAGCAATCTCTGGAAATAGGGCCATCCCTTCTGTGCATTTGCTGTCAGTAACTTCGGCATGAAACTTCTGTGACTGACCAATTCCAGCCACGCAAAGCTGAAAGCAAGAAAGCCGATTTAAGCGTAAATAACGCATATATGGTCTTGAAAAGATTAATCACAACTGTCCAAGCTATAATAAGTCAGAATTGAAACTCAAGGCAATATTATTAACCAACAATCCCCTTGTATTGAAACAGAATGCTCAGAGAAGTTACAAATAAAAAGGGAGTTGTAATTAATGAGTAGGCTGAGATGTAAAAACCAGAAAGTTTTTACCACCAGCTAAGAATCAAACACAAACCTGAACCCTGGGACCTTGAGAGGTTGAATTGCATGGAAAGAATTCGCTAAAGCGGTCAGCACCTGAAAGGTTTAGTTTGATTCTTTGTTAAGGAAAACAGAGAAAAATCTAAAGCAGTGATCACAGATGAACCTGTGATCACTGACAGAAGATAAGATAAAGTTCCAGTAGATATATAATCAAACTGCAGCATATACCTGAAAGTTGGCACCATCAAAAACTGGCTCCAAGGAACACATATCAAGCAGCCAATTAATAAACAGCCTAAAATACGGCCTGGGATTAAAAGCCATCTTCTTCTTCTCAGCATCTTTTTGGATAAATTTTACGGTCACAGCCAGCACCTAAGGAAACATTGACCACGGCAGAATATATTAACCATCCAAAAGATTCAATAGAGCTCAGCAGTTGAATTCTTACCTTCGGCAGAAGAGAGAGCTTATTGGATCCCTGATCTACGGGGCAAAACTGGAAAGAAAACTCAAAATCAGATGATACATATCGAAGAGAAAAAAAAATGGGGTGCCAGCTAAAATGTGGACAGGCCAATTAAACTATGCTTACCTTCAGGATTGAGAACACCAACTTCGCATAGATATCAATAGCTAGGAAAGAGAGTGGCTGTCCCTGATGCGACTGGGAAGGGCTAGAATTGATCACCTCAGAGGATAAACAATGCGATACTGAGAGTTCCTGATTTTGAACCGACAGAAGTTCAATTTTCCAGTCGAACAGTTTATATAAGGCCTCGGCGGAAAAAGAAACTGTACCATTATACGGCGAAAAAAACGATCTGAAGTTTCATCTCCTTTTAGCAGGCCTTTCTGATGCAAGTGTAAAACATAACGAGCGCAAGCAACATCATTTGCTCCAGGAAGTTCACATATTTGGTACCATTCAGCAAACAACACAGAAACCTATATGCAGCATATGAAGAGAAAATAACAATAAATACATCGAGAAATTAACATACCCAACATAACTCTGTAGCTTCTTACAAGCAAGAATTACCAGGTGAGAACCCACAAAAGTATCTTTTACGTAAACAGTACAAACTCCAACAATTTCAACTTCCTACTGCTAATTTGTAACATTCAAAGTAGTAAACTAATTTAGCACCTGTTCATGAAAACCAGCAGGATCTGAATCCGTCAACTCCGTGGCATTGTAGTCTTCCTTGCCTGCTGCAGGAGGCAGGGTAGCCTGTTCCAGATAAATTCAGGTACAAAATTCAGATAACAAGACAAACACAATAAGATATGCAAACACAATATCAAAGATGGAACAAGTAAAAGGAAAAAGGAAAGCTCGAAAGGACCTTTTTGTCCCTAGAGGTTTTCGTTGAGTCCTCTTTCCCACCCACAGATACCATAGCAGCAGCATTAGCAGGGTTCTTAGCAATTTCAACCAGTTGTTGTAATGACTCTGGAGATCCAGGTCTTGCAGCAAGCTGAACAAACACTCATATCAAGACACCCACACGCACATAAAAACGAAGGGAAGAAAGAATATGCAAAATTGTGATACAAATGTGCAAGATCATGCCTTTGCTAGAGCATCAACAAGATTGTGTAGTTCTGATAGCACTTTGGAATCGTTGATAACTAATGTCTGGATAAGAGAAATGGCAAATTCGGTTGCAGGCTCTGCAAATTATAAGCCAGTGTAGTGTAAACATTTATCGGATTCAACAAATTGAACAAAAAATTTGTGATACACACTGTTTCTTCCTGCGTCAAGAAGCTTAGCCATATGAACGTTATACTCAGCAAGGTTCAATAATTCACTCCGAATAAGACCAATAGTGATATCTTTATTGAACTTCCTATCCTCCTCAGAGTAAATCACCTGTCAAAAAACAGTTCAAGAAAAGGGTAAATAACAATCTCCTTGCAATGGGACAGGTTATCAATGCATCAAACTTCACCTAGGATTTAATGTGTAACGATGATTCAGCATTTGAAATCATCAACAAAAGCAAATAGAATGAGGGACTAAGTAAATCGTTCTAGGCAAAAAGCTTCACATCATGAAATTACGAAAAAATAATTGCATCGACAAGGACTTGACAGTGTTAACAATGAAAAAACAATAATTGGAGCTACAATTTATTGGAACGTTATGGTCTTATACTTATCCAAACCACAACGGTGATCATATTATCAAGTGCCAAACTACCCCCATTTGTTTTGTTTGAGGAAATTGCCACCCTTCATTCTCAAATCTCACATAGGACATGAAACAGAAATCTCGTATGACAAAGCAAATATATACTTATAGACCACAATATTGGCTCCTTCAAATTGAAACATCCTTATAAACAATTCAATATTCATGAACAAATACTAAAAAATATTCACAACAAGCTTATAAATATTTACTCATGACATCCATGTAACAATTTTTCTGAGGTGGGTGCAGGGCGAACGAAGCAGATATTTACTCATGACATTCAACAACTTTTACGTATTTTAATTAATCCAAATGTAGTAATTTGTATTAAACATATCAAAGATAAATATACTTGTTAAAGCAATTTTTCCATACCCAACTAGTGAGTTCCTTCACTACGAGCTTGCTAACATCACGAATGGCAGCCAGGATAGCAAGGTGAGCATCGACATGAGCACTGTTGGATGCATTCTCATACAAGCCCTTAAAAGCCTACAGCATTAAAGTAAAAAGAGAATATATATAAGAATTATTTCCGGCGTCATTTAAAAAATATCTGAAATATTCATCACCTTCTGAGCCACAGCCAATGCAGCCTCATCCCGGCTAATGCATCTCATGATGACTGGAGGAACTTCAGCAATCACTCCCTACAATAAATCAAATTCGCAATAAAGTAAAGCAGACAAAGAATTCACCAAAAAGAAACTATAACAAGAATCATTTTAAAACATATCCAGCAACAGAAAACAACTACTGAAGAAAATGAACGGGTCTGATGTGGATTTTTACCTGAATTTCACCGTCCTTGGCATCATTAGCCACCAACTTTTCAAGCTGAAAGGAAATTAGATAAAGAACTTAGTTAGTCTTTTAATGAAACAAACAAGGCATAGTGATGTCCACCCAATTACATGGATACCAAGTCCTCAAATGATCAGCAATCCAAAAGCCATCCAACCACATGTACAACATATGCTAGGAGGAGAGGGATGTTTAACAAACCTTCTCTGAAATAGTCTGATACTTATCTAGAGCATCGCCTGTGGTCATCAAATGCTCTGAGACCGCACTTCCAGGACGTTCCGAAGCCAAAGGTGCATTTACAGGCTGCACAGCAATTGCAGGTTCCTGCAGTGTAGTACCACAGATCAATAAGAACACATCTAAAATATTACAGTATTACACTGCATTGTAATTACCCACTTTGACAGCATTTGAAGGTTCCGCCACTTGCGAATCCGGCGAAGAATCAGGACGAAATGAAGTAACCGTATCATTTTCAAAGCTTTGTGCAGCCTCACCAATTGCAATGTGGGGCGAGGAAACACTGTAACATCACCATATTCGTCGCAGATGTATGAGGGGAACAAATCAGACTTCTGGGAAATAAGTAATAGTAAGAAAGAAGAGAAAAAAAACCTTGCAGGAATCTGGGATCCAACTGATTCCGTGTCATCCTGATCAATTTCCAGAGTCGGGGGAACAGCACCATGTCCAGTGTTTACGAGGCCAGATGAGAAAATGCTTGCGCTTATTTGGCCAGATGGAGTTGTGGATGCAAATGCTCGAGATATTCCACCACTGCCAGGCGAAGCAGAAGGACCAACAGGTGGAGAATTTGAGCTCTGAGTGGGGAGATTTTGTGGTGGAAACCGAGCAAAATCCTACAAGCAAAAAGGAAAAGCAGTTATATATATACAACTTATTACCAGCTAATTCATCAGGGAGAGATGTTCCAAGAAGCAACCACAGAGAATATCAACCTCATAAACTCGCTGCTGTGAATGCGACAATTGGCCAGGTTTTGGTCGAAGGGCCTCTGGTAAAACACCCATTTGACCTTGGGCATACAGGCTAGCATCAAAAAATGTGGGAGCAACACTCTCTCTATGTTTTCTCCTAATAGACAGCTGTTGTGCAATTTCTCCATCGATGGTTTGAACTGCCTGCAACCGAAATTAGCAGCAGGAAAATGTCACTTCGAGATCCAGAAATAGTGGGCATGAGAAAATGAATGATTCTACTAAACTGCACTGTCCTAAAAATCGGCCTAGGCGGCTGCCTAGGCGCTAGGCCCCGCCCGGCCGCCTCCAATTTGCATGAATCGGCCAGGCGTCTAGGCGGGCTTGGCCGATATTTTTCAGTTTTTTTTTTTAAATACTAATTACATTATTTTGTTATCATGTTTTCTTTATAACATATCAGTATTATTATTTGGACTTAGGTGTCTGGATTAATTATAAGTTTGAGATAGTTTTATTTTGTAGGTAGTGAACTCTCTAGGCGCTAGGCGCTGGTCAAGAGCCAAGCAACTTCTGAAACACTGCTAAAATGTATCAGCACCAAGCTACAGCTATAGTTCTATTTAGATTATTTTGCCTACAAGGAACTTATGCTTGTTAAACTAGCATCAGTTATGATTCTTCATTTCCATTCTGCAATCACTTGTCAGAGAGCTCCGAAACATGGAACCATAGTTATACAGTCATACTTCAATATCAATGATCACTTACCTTCTCAGTTGCAGCTTGTTCAATCAACACACAGCCAAGATCTAGATTGTCATTAGTCACAAGTTGAACTGCATTTTCAAGAGTATCACTTGTTATGCTCAAGCTCTGAAGTGCGTTCCTTATCTGTCCTGATATTGAGCCACGCAAAGGTTCCTAAAAGTGAACAAGAAAAATCTCGCTCAATATCACAAAAGCTGGGGTAAAAAAGTGTATGAATTCACAATATTACAGATGAGTTAATAATAATAATAAATCTCTACCTTGCACGTTACATGAGCTAGACTCCCAGCCAACCTCGCAACCATCAAATGGGCTGCATTTCTAATAAGGGTCTCATCTGGTTCCATGGCATAATCCTGTCAATATAGAACAAATAGTTTTTTTAAACCATCTTTCTCCAAATTACAACTAAAATAACTGCAGTTGTCAATTTTGCAAAATCAGAAAAAAGACAACATTTGTACCTTCATAACAAGTTCCTTGGTTGTCAGTGTTGCTATAGAAACACTTCGTTGAACAATACTGGACACAATCTCCTTAACCGCCCTATCCATGGCAATTGGAAGTATACTGCAGCAAAAAGGGAGTACTTAAAAAATAATACTAGTTCATTATGAAATGGAATTGAACAAATTTCATTCACAAACTCAATACCTCTGGACATGCACGTGTAGGCCATATGACTGAAGCTTTTTATTGACAATAACTTGTTGTTCAATATTAGCAGCTGGCACAGGAAGCTGCAAACATAACATAGTTCATGATCCAGCAGAGAAATTTCGACTCAAACAAACATGGATATAGAAGCAACCAAAATAATAGAGAACCTGATTAGCTGGAAAATGTGTATGTCCTTGTAGAAGGCCATGTGCAGATGGGAGCTGATCAGAAAATCCCAGGCTTACCAACTTTTCATCTTCCGTTATCGTTCCAGAGGAATGATGAAGAGGCGCCGCATACTGAATCCAGAAACACATCAGTATCAAAGTCAATTAGTGAACTAAAATAGAGCTAATGAAGCACAAACCTGAGATAATATTCGTGAATGTCCTCCAGCATGAGCAGGAGCTGCAACATCCAGTGGTACCTCCACTTGGTTCTGAATCGATACTACACCAGACTTCCCTTCACTTGGTATTGGTGGTAGTGAAGATCCAACGTCCTTGTTGGAGAAATCAGGATTACCTTCAACTTCTCTAACTTTATCCTTAAGAAGAGAAGTTGGTTTTACATCCTTAAGGTCCACACCAAGGTTTTTGAACAGGACCTGAGAGTAAAAGAAAACTTAAGTACAACGCAAGTATCCACTAAAGCGAACGGATTTCCTGGTATATATAACAGATCAGTTAAGGAAATACCTCAATCTCAAACTTGAGATTCATTTTCAAATTTGGCATTGCATAAATCTCAGCAAGCAATCCAAGAATACCCATAGTCCATGGATTAGGAGGTTGATATGCAAGACTGTTAGAACATGGTTCCAAAATCTGGAACACGCATAGAATATATGAGAGGAGAGAGACAGATAGCAGTAACAAGGCATCACACACATCGACCAACAACCACATAGCATACCTTGGAAGTAAAAGGAATAACTGCTATCATGAGCCCCCTTTCATATGCCTGCAAAAACACACCAATAGACTCGATCGACAGAACTTACACAAAAGAGGATAAAGCAACAGAATTGGCATCATTTCCAAGGCCATATTGAGTAATAAAGTGTGATTATGAAAATATCTGCACCGACCAAAAAAGTGAATAAAAGAAAATCAACCTCTATAATAAGCGATTTGGGATCTATCTCTCGTGCCCTTAGAACTTGATTTCTGCCAATCGTTATCTTCCCAAGCCAGCTTCCTAAGTTTTTCAGCAATGAACGCTCTTCCACACTAGACTTTATAAGTTCAGATCCTAAGAGGACCTGGAGAGTAGCAAACACCAAAAATGAGCACCAATCTTTTAGCAGCGGACAAAGTAGATAAAGCTATCCAAACCTTGCAGTTCTCGTAAGTGGCTTGAACAATCTCCCTGTACAAAGGCTTTAGATTTACTTTATCAAGAAACTTCAAGTACAAATCATGAAAATTCATCTCGATGCTTGCTCTGCAAATAAGACATGAAGAAGATTTAGATTCCAATGTTTAACTGTTTCACAAAGCTGCAATAATTCCAGCACAAAAATGAAAGAACTCGAGCAATAAATTCTTTGAAAACCGAAATGCATGCCAATCCACATTAGATCATCGAAATATAAGCATTAATCAGACATGAGTCAATAAAATGAAAAGGACAACTCACCTTTTCATAACCATATACTGAGCAAACCAGGGATAGTACTGCTCAGTCAAAATTTCAGTAAATTCTTTGGCTTTAGCGTCAATAGTTGCAGCAGACAAGTTATTAATAGTGAAGGATATCTTATCCTGAATTTCTGAAGCAGGAGCCTGTTTGAAGATGGAACGCACAGCAAAATAATCAGACACCACAACGAACATATCATGGTCCCCACTCACTTATGGATAAAAAAATGATGATTTGAGTACATACACTTCATAGACAAATTTACTAAGTTCCTTTTATCAAATAAAAGCACAAACAAAGAAAACAGAATTCCACATCTCTCGTCATATAGTGTGTGTGCTGGATCTATTATCCTTTCTGTACTTGATGATAACAGAATCATGACTGGCAACCAAGAAGAAAAGAAGAACGAAAAGTTATCGGAGTATTATAAATCAAGAAAGCGCAGGTTCACAGGCAAGGAACAAAATGCCCAATGAGAAGCATACAATGCAAATGACATCTAAAAACAGTGGAAAACAAGCACCTCTATAGAAGTTTCTCTCCTCTCTGCTGCTGCAACAAGTGTTTCAATGTTTAAAGCAGAGCCAAACCCTGAAAACATGAATGAACTCTAAATGAGATCCACAAATCATGAGGCTAGGAGTGATGGCCACCATAAATGGCACATTTTCATTAACATACTAGAGCAAGCATGAATATAAGAACTTAAAGATGGGGTATACTTGCTGAGGGAACTCGAGATGGACGTAGAAAACTGGGAGAGGCAGAGTGTATTGGGGCCATGCCAATTCCACTGTGCGACTGCATTTTAGCTTTGATGATTAGTTTCAAAAATACAAGGTATATAAAAAGCAGGCATCTTGTACACTTGAACAGTAGATAGAATTCAATACTCAGTACTTACCTTTTGAATGCTAGCTGCATCACTTGAAGGAGCAATAGCAGGCTGACTTGAAGCAGACAGCGCAGGCTTCATATAATTAGACAGTATGGCAGAAGTTTTCCTCTCATCCAGAGAACCAGACGATCTCTGTGGAAGATTAATAGGAGAGGAGGCTTGCAGCCCCATTTGCGTGGTGCCAGGTCCAATCAGAGAATATGAGGACCCTGGAATCTGTAAACAAATGAACACTGGCTGAGCCTCCCAAAAGACAAAAAATATTGACTATGCCAGGAGTAAACAATACATCAAAGTGTGCTTGATCATTAAGAAACAGGAAACTTAAGCAACATTCCTCAACAAATTACATTGAAATGCAAATAGTACACAGGATCTACGACCAACTTACCATACACTAGGTAAAGACATTTGGAGTAAATATATCATTGCTTAATGGAAGCAACATAAAACATAGAACACCAGATGATAAGATCTTTGCAGGAGTGGTCAGAAAGATGGCCGGTTTCATATTGGAGTATTGGACACTGACTTGAAAAACTATTACACAGAATCAGGATGGACCATTTGAGTTACGAAAAATACGAATAACATGACATGTTCAAACTCAGCAGCAATATATTCAACCAAGTTCAGGGTAAAGTCCAATTGCTCGAGAGAGTAATTGCATTATAAAATTACCTCCACATTCATAGCAGAAGACTGGATTAACCCAGGATGGTGATCAGAAGTGACATTATGGACACCATCCGGCTCACCATGAGCCGCTGAAATTCTGTTAAGCGTCCTCTCAACAAATGCAACAAGATCTGAATGCGTAGCACGCAAATGAGATATCTGCAAGATGTGATTGCAATACTGCGGCCACTCTATGAGACGGTCAACAAACTGCTCCAATGCCTTCGTCCCAAAGGAGAAAATCTGCATGTTGACCCAAGGTCAATTTACATGAGAAAACTAATATATTGAACAAAATCAGTTCAGGATAGATACTAACTTTTGAATCTGTAGGTTTCCTCAATGAGTCCAAAACAGCTCGTAAAGCAATGCCAAGTGTTAGATGAGTCACAAGTTGATGCTTGATCAGTGATCCTGAAAGCAGAAAAAAATAAAATTAAAATTAAGTGCACTGTAATTAACCTTGCATAATACAGAACTATCAAAAACAAGCAATGAGGGATATAGCATAATATGAAGCCAAAAAGATTGCTTCATAAATTTTAGCAACCAATAAATTGTAATTGCCTTGTCCATTGCAAATGGAGCTGGAAGAGTCATTGTTGACAATTCTCCTGGCATAGTGCTAATAATGGACTAGATCAAAATGGCTCAATTAAATTCTAGTGCTTCTTCTATTAGTGAAGTTTCTAGAAAAAAAAAAATATATATCAAACGGCGCAATGCACCTTGGGTCACTACGGAAACAGCCTCCTTGTATAATTACAAGGGTAAGGTCTGCGTACAACTGACCCCCCAGACCCCAACCTGTTAGGAATATACTGGGTAGGTTGATGTTGTTGTTGTTGTTGTTGTAATAAATTGTAATTGCAAGTAAATTCATATATAACCATTATACAATGTCCGAAATACCATTCACCCTAAAGCTATAGACAACAACAATAATGATATAAACATGATAAGCAATAACTATATATTAAATAGAAAAAAACGAGCAAAGATTTTGGAAGATACAAAACAAGATCTCACCAAAAAGAATTGCAGCAATTCTCAGCTGCTTATCAGGGTATTTCGTGAAAAATTTGAATTCCTCGAACAGGTTAGCAATCATGCACTCGTAAATAGACTGTTCCCTGTCAGAATGTCCAATTCCCTCAAAAAGTTACGAACATTTCAAGCACAAATGAGGCAAACATATCATACTTGTACTCATCGTGAAATCAGTGAATTTAAGCGGCTGATTCACTCCTGTGTATATCACAATATAATTGAAATTCACGCGGTTTGAAGTGTTCTGCACATTTTACATGCTTAACATCTTTGACAATTGGGAGGTATTCATGATACTTCAAACATCCACAAGTCAAATACTAATTTTCCTGATCTACAGGTTCCACGTGAGTGAACTTTTAATTGAGCAAGTGCAATCTGAACAGCAAATGGGGGAAAGACTGAAAGACAGGTGTGAAAGGAAATAGATAGGGTACTCCTGTTTTGGAAAGGAAAGTCCCCAAAGGAGGATGCCCAGACAGGCAACTAGCTCAATAAAATATAATCCCGATATACTCCTACTGGAGACAATTTTCATTTTGTCACATAGAAACTACCGTCTGATAAAAATGATGGTTCAAAACGTAAATAAATATATCCAAAAAGTCATGCCTGATTCAGTGGCACACAGCAACATATATGATATAAAGGTGTCATTGTGTCTGAATTTCTGTAAGAGAAGTTCACATCAAGTCACACAGATGGACAAGTACTCTTAAGAAGACTTGCCTCTTATCTGAAGATTCCTTAAAGCGGGTAAGCATTTGAATCATATCATCAATAGAACGCTGACCAGAAAACATTTGATGAAAGATAGTGTTTGATTCAGTCTCAATGTCATCAGCGTAATTATCACCAGTAGCTGAGTCGGAGCTTGTGCCATTTTTAACTCTTGAATTAGCAAGCATATGGGAGACATCTAATTTATCAATTTCCTCAGACAAGTTACTGGAGGAAACCAAATCAGCATGAGACTGAAGGATCTGTTTTAACAAACCTTTCAAAAGGTTAGGGATCAGCAGATTGATCTGGAGGCAATGAGATTATTATAGAAACACCGTAATACCTTTAAAACAGTGGGACAAGCTTCTAAATAAATATTCAAAAGAGGAACAGGAGGATGAAAACGGTTCCCCGAAACGTCATGTGATCCAATCTGAACATCCTTCAGAAATTTAAGGCATTCCTGGTGGCATAAGTAAAACAGAGCTCAGTAGCATTCTTTATAAAACTTCAGAGTTGAATTTTCACCAGTAAAATCCACAAGAAAGAGAAGTTAATATCGATAATACAGAATTTCAAATTGGTATAAACCAATAGATGGTTCGGGTGGTAGGTGGTTCTTAATCACAGAGGAAAGTTTTACCTCATAGAAAGCATCTTTATTTGTCAATAAATGAGTACTCAACCAATCCTCAAGGTCCATGATTTCTTTCTTAGAGGCAACGGCAGCTATGCGAATGCCAAAGTAAAATGGAATTATATCCAATACTGAAGATAGAATCTGTAAGCGCAATAATCAAATATATTAGTGAACATGATATTTTGAGTAATGGATAACGAATGCATAAACCAAATTATGACAATTACTTCTTCTGTAAAAGCATCCATTTCAAGCTTGTGCAAATTTTTTACCTAGAAACAATCTTATAAAAATTCCATAAAGACCATGAACCCAGTTCAAAGCACTTATGACTATCAACTATTTTTCGTAGGAAACAACATTTAATGACTTTAAAGCGGAGTGTCTCGCCACACAATAAGAGATTATTTATTGAGAAAAAGGTACAAATTTAAACTCAATACGAAGCCAACCTTTAATTCCTGGCAGACATCCAAAATCCGGTAAACATTCTCTGAATCAAGACTCATCGCTTCTATAAGTCCTCGCAACAACATGTCTGGTTTAGCATGCCAGATATTAAAAATTAAACCTCTCCCTGATGCATTTCTTAGTGCCATAGGCAGAACAGCAGATGCAACCTCGTTCTGAATAAGATTGTATGCAGTCTGCATATCATATAACTAAGGGTTACAAGACAATACTTTAATGGGAAAAAATATCAGAATCAAAGGTGGATAGAATTCCAATACATTAACATGAGCCATTCCAAGAAGCAACAACTCAGGGCAGTTGTTAAGAGGTTTTTCAAGGACCAAACGGACAAGACTTGCATTTCCTCTCTCTGATAATTGACATAACACCTCCAGTAGATCAAGACATAACCAAGCGTGATTTGATTTTCCAGGTGGAAATGGTTCGGCCACAGCATCACCATAGGACTGTCAATTAAAACATGTAAAACATTCATTTGCAGGTCACGTGGAATTAAAATGTGTGGCAGGCAGTCAGGCAATCACTGCTCAAAGAGTTAACTGAAGCTATTAGGAGAATTACCAGTTGCCTTTCTGAATGAGCAAATGTAAATACTTCAGGCGGCACAGAGACTGCATACTTTAGAAATGATAACTGACCCTCGATATTCTTCCACACAAAGCCACAAATAGCGTGCAGCGGGAACGGATCCTACATACCAGATCCCATAAGATGAAATTAACAGGAATTATAAGGCTGCTTAGTTACATGCCTATCATGATTTAAACACTGATCCAAATTTTCTAATGGTACCTGGCAAGCATGCCTATAAACTGACATAAAAAGTGAAAATGCTGCCTCATTAGGGATATAGAAGCCCTCGTGGTCCAGCTTCTCCATTACACTTATCCAGTTAACTCCTGGAGTCTGAAAACGAGACAACCAAACCAAAAGTGACACAATAAAATCAACATAAAGACCCAAAACTGATGGCTAGATCATCATTAAGCATGAAGCTAAAACTCTTGGAGCTTACAAGCTGCTTGATAGACTCTACAAGGACTTCTACATTCCAAGAAGTCAAAGATGGTGGATCCAGATCATTATTTCCACCAAGAGCAGAACGGAATGCAGCAAACACGTTTTGACTGTCATCAAAACCTGTGTAAGTTCTTGCAATTGTACCAAGTATCTTCGCAATTGTGGCATCAGAAAGCGGCAAGAAAAGTGACAAGATGTCTTTGCACTGAGAGACATTGGCTGTGCATCCATATCCTAATTCACTCATCACATCAGCCATGCTGATTTCCTTCTCCATTTCCGCTAGAATGGCATCAAAATCATCTTCGTCACCCTCATTCAACAAATCTAAGTGCCTGCAGCAAAATAAACAAAGAAAAGGAGAAACAAATTAGCTCCAGCATAAAGTCAGCCTGCACAATTGTTAGTAAGAACTGTCTATCTGGAATTTTTAAGAAAAACTCTCGCCAAAAGAAAAGCATGAAAAGATCCATAGGAAACACCTAAATAAATTCTCTGCACGTAATTCATCAGGAAGAAATGGTGCTAAGGTAAATTGGGCCCCATCCCTCAACCGTACAAGCGACAACATTTGCATGAATGAATCTACATGCTTGGAAAGGCCTTCAGAACGACTAAGAAACATGATAATATGCTGAATTTTCTCAGTAGACTCAAATGCCTCGGGATTTGCACACAACTCTGCAATCTGATTCATGCAGAAATTTTTTCCTGCAGCAAGCGACGATGGACAGGTTGAGAATGAAGAAAAAAGGGGGGGAAATATAACAAATGAGAAAGAACTCTGGTGAGATATCAAAAAGCATTATAATATATTTATTCCAAGTTTAAAGTTCATCCGAGCCTCTGACACTAAAAGCCCAATGTCTGATCATCAGTCTAAAGAGATTGAAAGAACTAACCACACATTCTGATATCATGATTTTTCGAATTGGACAGTGCAAGACCAATCCCAATATTCTCAGACATCGACAAGTGTAGTGCACCAGACAGATTCTGCAGTAATTCTTCATTTATTGGAGCAGTCCTCAGTGACTCACATAACACGGTACTAAAATTTGGTTTATCCAATATATGTTTGAATATCGAAGCATATATGGGGTGCAGCTTCATAGTTTTCAAATCCTTGCCATGGATATTGAGGTGATCCCAACACGTCTGAAGCAGTAGTATGCTCCCCTCCAATCCATGCATTGAGTACTGTAAGTTAAACATGTTACAAATACAATCGCCATAAAAAACAATGACACCCCAATAACTGTCAGCAATGTGATCACAAACAAACACAGCCCAACTGTTGTTATCTCTGACAGATACAATCAATAAAGCTGAGAGACATAAAAATCACTGAACAAAACAACGCGCAGCTACTCAGGTAAGGTTTCCAACAGTACTAATTACAGAATACAAAGGCAATACAAAATCCCAATCAAAAAAAGCTTGTACATGGCAGTAAACAGACACGAGGTAGATCGAAAAAAAAAATGCAAGAAAATATATAAAAAATAAATGTATGCACCTTGCATAGCTCTTGAAAAACAGAATCGGAGTTGGAGTCAGTCAAACCCTGCAGCAGAAAACGAATCTGACTGGAAACCTTGGAGGAAAACGGAATCATCGTTGAAGAAGAAGATCGAAATCCTTTTCCTCAGCTGAAGTATTTTACACAATTCGGATACAAAATGTTAGGGTTTCCAAAGGCTAAAGAGATCGCAGAAAATGTGAAGACGATAAAATACAGTACAGCAATAGAGTCGAGTAGAATTGGTAGGGGGATAAACTGTGGGTATTTTTGCGGGTCACGTGAGTCGGGTTAAATAGCCCGACACAATCATTCGGCTGAGCCGCTTCTGGAAGGACGGCTTGAAACTTGAAAGCGCTACTGCTGGAGGGTCTCGTGATGACTAATCTTTCTATTGAAAAATCGCTTTTGCGGAAGTGCTATTCACACGTCTCGTCTCATTGTGAATTGCTATTTAAATGAACTAGTACTACCTCTTGCGATAGTACAGAGATGTTAGATAAGTTATTTTTATAAGTTCTGTCTCTTTAAATTTAAAAAATAATAGAATTATTATCTACTTTTTACATGTTTTAATCAGCGTTAAGTTTAAAAAACAATAAGGTTATAATTTATTTTTCAAGCTTTCAAATGACACCTCCCAATCGAAAATCGGATATCTTGTTGATGAGAAAACTTGAATTGAAATTTTTTCTATGCACACGTGCTTCTGCTATCTTCGTGGATCAATTTTAGAGGTATCAACTTTCAGAAATCGACAAATCATACCTCATTTTGTTCGTCTCGCCATGGGCTTTAAAAGCCATAAATCAATTTTAAAGATTAATTTAAAATTTATCATTAATGGAGTTAAAAACTCTTTTGTGTCATATTAGGGATTTCAATCGAGAAGGCAAATTGTCAGTTTCGATTACATTAAAACTCTTTTGTGTCATATTAGGGATTTCAATCGAGAAGACAAATTGTCAATTTCGATTACATTGAGAGGCAAATTGTCAAAAAAAAAGTTTACATGATAAACTCTAAAAAATGGCATACTTTAAGAGGTTAATTTTTTTTCCCTAATATATATATAAAGAAAATTGAGTTTATCTCAAAGAAGTTATATCATGCATTCATTCCAAAATCACACAGTGTAGGGCTTCATCCTTAAATTATATGATTAACCCCCTTGAGGCTTTGGTTAAGACCATACGAAACATGGCCCAAAAGGAGTGGGATATTCGAATCCAACACGTTCATAGAGAAACTAATTTTGCAGCGGATCACATAGCGAGCATGGCAGCTTCCTTCCCGAGTGGCCTCCATCGTTTCAATTCTCCCCCCGTGGGAATGGGAGCTTGGTTGGATCATAATAGTCTCGGGGTGTCGTACCCTCGTCGAGTCATAGTCCAGGCCTTTGGCCTCCTTCTTTGTACCAAAAAAAAAATTAGCAGAGGAATTTATCAGAGGAACATTGTAGCGGGTCCCAGCACGAGCCGCATCAATTGGAGAAAGTAGCAGCTTTTGTTTCAACTCGGACAGAAAAGAGGACCCTTGTTGCCTCGTCTGTAGCATAGGGTCATACGAGCAAAGGAAAAAAAATCAGGAAGAATAAAAAAAAAATATTTAATGTGGTTTTCATTGATGTTCACCTTCAGATACTCATCAACTTCATTCTTGATTTGCTTCGGTTTTAGAGCCGCATCAACCTCAGAAAGTATTCTAGGCGATTGACTAATCTCCGCCAGTAAATCAATCTTCACAAATATAAATCAATTAATTTTAAAAATTGAAATTTACAGACCAATATGTACACATTTTGAATCTTCTACGTACCTTTAAGTTGGGAGTTGATGGATCTGGAAGCCTCATATTGCGAGGAAATGCACTCAAGATTATATTTCGCATCTGTATGCAGCTCGGGGGGATGACATCACAAAAACTGAAATGATAATCGCAAAGGAATTCTGGAAAATCATGAAGCAACACCAACAATACTCTTAGAGTCCCCTTGTACAGAAAGTGTGCCTAAAAGAGATTCACAAAATAACAGAGTGAATTGACTAAATCAGCAGAATAAAAGGTTTTAGAACCAAGGAACATTCGCATAAACTGATTACAAACCGGCTCTCCAAGTTCAGCATTCCTAAGGAATGGCTCCATAAACTGAAACATGTCCACCAGCAATCTCTGGAAATAGGGCCATCCCTTCTGTGCATTTGCTGTCAGTAACTTCGGCATGAAACTTCTGTGACTGACCAATTCCAGCCACGCAAAGCTGAAAGCAAGAAAGTCGATTTAAGCGTAAATAACGCATATATGGTCTTGAAAAGATTAATCACAACTGTCCAAGCTATAATAAGTCAGAATTGAAACTCAAGGCAATATTACGAACCAACAATCCCCTTGTATTGAAACAGAATGCTCAGAGAAGTTACAAATAAAAAGGGAGTTGTAATTAATGAGTAGGCTGAGATGTAAAAACCAGAAAGTTTTTACCACCAGCTAAGAATCAAACACAAACCTGAACCCTGGGACCTTGAGAGGTTGAATTGCATGGAAAGAATTCGCTAAAGCGGTCAGCACCTGAAAGGTTTAGTTTGATTCTTTGTTAAGGAAAACAGAGAAAAATCTAAAGCAGTGATCACAGATGAACCTGTGATCACTGACAGAAGATAAGATAAAGTTCCAGTAGATATATAATCAAACTGCAGCATATACCTGAAAGTTGGCACCATCAAAAACTGGCTCCAAGGAACACATATCAAGCAGCCAATTAATAAACAGCCTAAAATACGGCTTGGGATTAAAAGCCATCTTCTTCTTCTCAGCATCTTTTTGGATAAATTTTACGGTCACAGCCAGCACCTAAGGAAACATTGACCACGGCAGAATATATTAACCATCCAAAAGATTCAATAGAGCTCAGCAGTTGAATTCTTACCTTCGGCAAAAAAAAAATTATATGATTAACACTACAGCTCAAAACGGTGTACTGACTAAAATCTTATTATGCATCTTGAGATCTATATAAGTTTCATAATCGAGAACGAAAAAAAAGAGGTATTATTTTTCATATTTTCTCATGGCCTAACAAAAGCCAAGACCTGACGATCAAATTGGTTCTAACAACACCTTTACATATATTTTACATCTGCATAATACGATGTTATAAATTGAAATACTTATATTTACATTTTATGCTAGTTTTAAACAAAAATCACATCGAATGATATATACCATAAGTTAGCTTGTATTCATGCGATATATTTTATGTTTTATATTGGTGGTGTTGTACTCGTAAATATATGATTTGACACCTCCAACTTTTTTTTTTCTAATATTTGGGGTAATTAGATATAAAATATTTTTCATATTGTTTCACGTAATATGTTTTTCACATAGCTAAATGAACAAATGTGTGTATATATCACTACACGCTTCTTAAGTTTTTGTTATTAATATCACTACACATTATAATAAAAAATCTACCTTCACCAATTAATTTATTTTTAATTATCAATCATTTATATTGATTATGTTACTATTTTCATATCAAATTAACTTTTTTTTCAGCAGATCGACGACGAAGTTACAACATTTTTACAAATGTACGAGATGAAATCCAAACTAAAAATTACATAAAGGACTTATTATATATATAATCAGTAAAACATATATAGGTCAAAAATTCAATGACTCTATTTGTATATACTGTGTGTTCTTTTTCACATCATATCAATTTTAACCATTTATATTTATCATGCTGCTACTTTTATCTCAACTTATCATTTACAAGTTGTAACTCTCAATTCCATTGCACGTAACTACTAGATTTTTTTTTTAAAAAGAAATAATAGACTTATATTAATAAACACTGAATTTACAAACTCTAAAACAACTCATACAGGTAACTATACTGAATCTATGAGGTCTACTCAAAGGTAGTTTAGAGCCGACAACACAAACTAACAAAAACAAAAACTCCAATATAGAATGTATTAAAGAAGACAAAAGAAAATACATACAAGGTAAAATTAAATAAAACCTCCTCTCCTCTCGCTTATCCGTCACCACCATGCCCACGAGTCCTAAGAGGGTGATCGGTTGCGAGTTAAAAATGATTTTAATCGATCAAAATTGAATTAGAAGTTAGAATGAATTATTTAGAATAAATCTTATTGAGTGAAATAAGAAAGACCGTAACTATATAATATTTAAATTGTAATGATAAAGTTGATGATATGTAAAAGTAGAAGAGAGATGATATAAGTGGTATGTGGTTAAAAATATGTGAGTGGATGAATAATAGATTAAAATTAATGTGATGTAGACAAAAAATTAGATGATATTATTTAATGTTATCGATAATATTGAAAATAGTGGTGTTGAGTTATATTTTAAATTAAAGTAAGTAAAAAAAATGATCCAATCATGATCGATTAAAATCAATTTTAACTCGCAACCAATCACGCCCTAAGCTTTTAAACGTTTATCTATCACCACCTTGACCACTGAGTCCTAAGCCTTCAACAACAGCCCTCGAACAGGCCACCATCGGAGCTCAGAAGCATCTACCAAATAACAATATACATAAAGAAAAGTAAAACAGAAAAAAA
>BKCP01004439.1:261577-283191 GCA_008636005.1 Striga asiatica | reverse complement strand
ACAAACGATCGATTTCATATTCTAGTTCATCAAGAGATTGATGGGTTATTATCCTAATCTCTCATCACGAGACTCATTATCTCTATTTTCAGTACAATATTATTGGGCTTTGCTTCACATGCCAGCCATTTATTAGTGGACCGCAAACAACCCAAAATAAACTCGATAATGGGCCTCTTCCGGCATTCCGGAATCCCAAGCAAGGCCAGTACTGTTCAGACGTGTGGATCGGAGGCAGTAAAATAAAAGTTACTGTGAAAACTGCTTTTATTACTGCTGTGCAGACGGGCAGCCAACCACATTGACAGTATGACACCATGCAACTTTTGTATGGCTCGAGTAAATGATCGTCAGTCCAATTTATTTGATCTGACAAAGATGTGAAATTTTCATGCTTTTATACTTGTTGAATTTATTTGTTTGATGGTTCTTTAATGTGAGTTTAACAGCCAATTGATTGACACAGACAAACTCATCCTTCAAGATTTTGCCTAGCAGCCAATTTATTGAAAACCCATCCTTCAAGTTTTTACCTTTTTATCAAGTCGGCCTAGTATAGTTGTGTCTACTAGTCAAAAACCGCTCCTATAATTTTAGCCAGTGTCGGTACAAAAAGATATTCTAATGTTAGATCAAAGGTTTGTTTATGTTGATTAAACGATTACAAAAAACTTTGCTATTGTATGACATTTCAACTAGTGAATTGAATGCTTGTATTGTACATAAGTAGACATCAAGTATTTTGGTCTATTACAAACTGGACTCATGAAACTAGATTAATCTTGATAAAATTAATTAGGCAAGAACATCAAAATAAAAAATATGGATACTATTTGCGATTAAGGAAAACGCATTGAAAGCAAATCACAATAAACGAAGGGCAAAACGTCTCATTAGAAGGACAATATATTGTGATTTTAACTTTAACACGTCATATATAAGCAACGCAAGGGACGCGTCATCTCAGCACACCCGAAAGCCGTAAGCCGCCGCCGCCTCCTGCTGCTGCTGCTGCTGGCGGAGCATCTCCTTCTGCCGCCGCAGCTCGAGAACCTTCCGGTGAGAGTTGGAGTGCTGAGTCAGCACGAACGTCGGGCTCGCCGCGGGCCTGTACTCCGGCACCAGCCGGCCCGACTTGAACCTCACACCACAGGCGTTGCACAGCGTCTTCGGGCCCAGCGGCCCGGTCCTCCACTGAGGTGTCTTCTCCGACGCGCAGTGCGTGCACCTCCGCGCCACCTCCCCACCACCCTCCGCCCTCGCGAGATTCCCTCCCCTCCTCGCGCCGCCGCAGATCGACATCGGATTTCCGACCGCGGCGGAGGCCGAGATGGAAGGACGGGAGCGCTTGCTCCGCGGCCGCCAGTAAAGTCCTTCGGGGGCGGCGGCGAGCTCGTCCGCGGGGAAATCGGAGTACGAGTCGTCCATGTAGTTCGAGAGCCATTCCAGATCTGCCGCGTCCTCTGTCTGCAAGGGAAATCGGAAACACCATGACCGAAAGTCAGATCCATCGATCGAAGGTATGTAATTATGTACCATTATTTTGTATCAAATTAAATTCGTTCTAGCACAATAGATCTTACCGGTAACCACAAAATGTCGTTGAAATCGTTAGAGAAGCTAGGAGTGGGTGACTGTTCGAAGCGATTGCCAGCGGATGATGACGGATTATGCAGCAGGTAGTCTGAGACGCCGCCGCCGCCGCCGCCTGCGGCGTTGGAGACAGATGGAGAGAAGAAATCGTCGCTAGGTAAGTCTAACAGATCATCTACAGATAGTCCACCGTAAACATCCATGTTCCTTACTAATCTAGCTTTAGGATTGAATAACTTAGTGAGGTGTTTTTTCNGATGGAAAGGTTGGGGAGAGTGAGTGTGAGTAGATGAAAAGCAAAGGTATAAATGATGGCAAGTGAGGGGGCAGGGGAACATGGGTAGAGTCAGTCACACCATGCAGTTTCCCTATCTATAAAATTCTATTATAACTGTAAAATTTCATGTGCTCATCACCCATATGGATAGTTGACTTCAAATACTATTTAAAAGGATTGTACTAAAAATGTAAAATACTAATGCATTTATATCATTATTTTAATTTATTGTTGCTTTCATTTATATAAAACCCATTTATTTATTTGTTTATTATTGAAGGAATATTAATATTTCTACTTATGTGTGTGATATTTTGATCAATGTCAGTAGTGTACCGTCTTGGGGGGGGTCATGTGAGTTTTGTTTAATGTGGGGGTTATAAATTATGTGTGGCGTTTGTGCCAAGATCATGTGAGTTTTGTTTAATGTGGGGGTTATAAATTATGTGTGGCGTTTGTGCCAAGATCATGTGAGTTTTCTCCATATTGAAGTTGAGTACCTTTTTGTGGTAGTGAGTTAGAGCAACTTGCAATAGTTTATAATTCAATTGGAATATAAATTATTATTATTGTTCAAAATTTAATGATGTCAGGGTTAATTATTAATCTTAACTCTGTATACCGTATACTCTGTTTAAAATATAGCACCTGATAAATATACCAGTTATTGGCTATTGGTACAATATTTTATACACAAAATACCGGTAGTATTATTGAATTTTAAAGAACTAGTACCATAAATACCATTCAAAATATAAAAAACCACCTATATATCAGTATTTTTTTTAAATTTAAAATAAAATAAAAATTAATATCTATACTTATATAATAAGAATTAACCTTTTTCAAAATTAGTAGGTCAATTCTTAGTCAACATCCTGTCTGCATTAAATGTTTACTAATATTAGTAACTTTTATGTCCTTTTCACACTTTTTTTTATGTCCTTTTCACACTACATTATATAAATGAACGGATATTACCTCACCTTTCATTAATCTCACCTATAATTCATGTGAATTGATTGATTGCCTTTAACTTTTCAAAACGTGTGTTATTCATTGTTTATTACTATTATTATTATAGTATGCACGTAATCAGTTGATTAAATAAATTATATATTATTATTATTATACTCACCACGTGACATTTAATTAAAATATATCTATACTTATATTAAAAGGTATACCATTTACCAGATTTAATATAAAAAAAAGTCAACAACATTTATTGCATTATTATTTCTGTATTATACAATCTATACTTATATAAAAAGAGATTCTATTTACTATATTTACTATCCAGAAAAGTCAACTGCATTAAATGTCATTACTATTTTGGTATTATAATATTTTATTTATTTATTTGTTTTATTTTAAAAAAGTAAGTATAATAAAAAAAATTTAATAATAAAAAAATCAAATACCAAATAAAAATGTACACTTTGACTTATTTGATTATATTTGGTATTTGATTATACCAAATATATTCCTATTTAGTATATACATTAAATACTTACTAAAGTATTTGTTTGTTTTATTTGTCAAAGTTAAGTATAGATTTGTTTATATTATCAAATCATAAAAAAAATATTAAATCCATATTGTAAAAAAAAAATTATATAATTTTATAACAATTCTACTACACTATTTAACAATATTTTTTTTATTATATAATAAAATTATAATTAAATATTATATGGTGAACAACAATAAGTAAAACTGTTACTTTCTCTTATATCAAGGGATAAGTTTATATGCTAAAATTAAATTGTTATTAGTATAAATGTTTTAGTGAGATAATATACTAATTATTTTACAAGCTAGCCCTAACATGCTCATATTTAATGTCTTAAAAGATGTAGAAAAAAAAATTTCGAATAACTCTATTGTTTTTTAGACTTAAACGTTGATTAAAAGAGGTAAAAATTTCTAATTTTTTAGACTTAAACGTTGATTAACACCATAGATTGAGAGTTTATATTTAGTAAAATTCCTAATTGTAACAAAAAAAATTAATTTTTGCTATATTTTAGAATATCTTTAAATTCATTATATATAAAAAAAAAAAAAACTACAATGAAAAAGCAAGTCAGCTATATATCGATTTGTTGTACTCCTCAAATCACATTCACAATTTGGCTACAAGGAAAGGAAACTCATTGATTAAAATATTATTTTGTCAGTAATCTTAATGTACAAGAGACTTTAAGACTCCACTTGAATATTATACAACTTTTATTGAACATTGTATAATTTTCTTGCGTATTATAAACGTTTATTGAATATTGCATCTTATAATATAATATTCTCTAAATAAATAAATATATCTCGTGCTTTGCACGGGTCACGTACTATATATATTCCGTACATCTTTCTTTATTCATTTATATAATTATAAGCCTGGATAAATAGCTTTAAAAATGTACATCCCGTGCATCGCACGGGCTCTGTACTAGTTAACTTAAAGAACTAAAAATTGATTGATTGTTCTATTTTTACAATTTCATTGATAAGTTGTAGTTTAGTAAATATAGTCATTTAATTTTTATTTTCTTAAATTTAATATTAAAATGTATGTACACTATTACATCTGTCCTCTAATACAAACACCACCTACCAATAGCTGGACAGATATGATTACTGATACAATATTCAAAATAGTGATTGTATATATGAGAAGGATCATGCTACAATAACAAAATGATTGATATAAAATTTGACATAACACCCACACCACAAAATATTGTGGTTCTACATATCATATCAACAATTCCTATATTTAGACAATATATATGGATGCCCTCCATTATGTTAAAACTAGTACAGTTGTCCGTGTAAAAAAAAAAATTAAAAGAGAATTTGCAATTCATATAAATTCAGAATAACGTTCTTCGTCTTTGAGTTGTTCTTACCATCACAAATTAATATTTCAATCCTTTTACATTTGTAACTCTGAAACAGCAATGTAAAGTTCTGAGTTGTTTTTATCATCACAAATTAATATTTTCAATCATTTCTCATTTGTAACTCGTGAAACAGCAACGTAAAGTTGGTACAGTTTTCTTAATGTATAACATTCGTATAATTTAATCCTCAATAATTAAAATATATATTTTGTTTTTGATATGCATAAGATATAATTACAGATCAAGAGTCCTTACAAAAGGAGCATTTAGCCAAATCGGGTAATTTTGAAGTTATACATAAACTTCTGGAAATTTTT
The DNA here is from genome assembly GCA_008636005.1 of Striga asiatica. Lineage (NCBI taxonomy): Eukaryota > Viridiplantae > Streptophyta > Magnoliopsida > Lamiales > Orobanchaceae > Striga > Striga asiatica. Next base: position 278,098 of record BKCP01004439.1, on the reverse strand, counting down.
ATTTATACCTGCCGCTACAATAAAGTGTGGATACCCATGACTATGAAATGTTTGAACAAATCTACATGAATCTTTTTGATTGAGGCCTGTAAAAACACAAATATTAGGAAACAAAATTATATAGCCTATGTATAATAACAAAATTTATAAGAAAAAAAGTCTTAAAAGAATCACCTCAATATCAACTCAAGCAGTCTTTCATAATATTGTATCACAAGGTGATTCAAGCCACTAACAATGTAACTTATACGTGTTTAACTTACCTTAACTTCCAAACTGATTTTGATGGTTTTAGGGTGTATTTGTAATGTCTAACAAAACTTACAAACATGTAGTAACTTGTATCTGACCTTAACTTCTAAACTGACTTTCATGGTTTTAGGGGTGTATTTTTTAACTTCCATATGTTAAACGTGTTACTGTTAATATTTTTTTAAAATAAAAATCTTATGACATTTTGGACATTGGTTTTAGGGGTGTATTTTTAACTTCCATATGTTAGATGTGTTACTGCATTGTGTTAATATTTTTTTTTAAATAAAAATCTTATGACATTTTTAAGTATGTTTGATTGATTTGCGTATTAAAAAATAAAATATTTTATGAACATAAATTTATAAGTATAAAATAAATAAATTAATTACCTACCATTTAACATTTAAGTCATATTTTTATGCTATCGCGATATTACTAATAAATACAAAAGTATTTACGAAATACTCTTTACATTATGTAATTTAATATTTATTACATATATATTGCATATATATAAATATATAATACTATTTGTTTAATCGATTAATTTAATCATGATCATATATTTTGGATTTTCAACTTGTAGAAAATGAATCAAAAAATATTCTACAAACATGATGTTATTTATTTATTATGAAGAATGTTTGTGTGATTTATCGCGCATGTTTTTAAAATATTTTATATCTAATTTCACTATTATTAGATTTAATTTGTATGTTGTAGAAAATGAAATAAAAAATATTCCAAAAATATGTTGTTATTTATTTATTTATTGTGAAGAATGTTTGTGTGTTATTCATTGCGCATGTTCTTAAAATTAATATTTTATATCTAATTTCACTACTATTAGATTTAATTTTTATGTACAAAATTTAAGATAAAAAATTTAAAAAATTAAGCATACAAATACTTATAATTATTTTAATGTGTAAAGTATGAATTATGAAAATTAGATAAATAATTTTAACTAAAATATTTAATAAAATATAAAATAAAATTCTATAAAAATATCTGTCAAGTACAAATGTGCCGTACTTTTAATTGTTTGTATTAAAAAAATGAGTCCCAACTGATGCATGTCAAATCATTAAATAATGGGTGTAATGGGTCTTTGTTAGTTATCGGTAAACTAAATAAATATTAGGTGAGACCATTAATATTAATATAAATATAATTATGAACACGTGTCAAAGAATGTGAGGATTTTCCAAAAATAATAAAAGTGTTGTAAAACCTATATAAAACTTTCTAAAAATAGCAAATGTGTTGCCTAATTATATACTCCCTCCATTTTGAAATATAAGGCGTATAAGGATTTCTATTTTTTTTTGAAATATAAAGCGCGCTAAAAAATCGAGACAAATTTTTGCATTTTTTTCCAAATATACCCTCATTGTGTTGAAATTAAGGAAGTGTGGAGTGGTTGTGATTAGAGTAAATAAGGTTAATTTAGTCAATTTATTCATTAATTAATGTCTCCTTAATATTTGTGCAATAACATTAAATACCTTATATTTCAAAATGGAGGGAGTAGTAGATAGATAACTTTATTCATATGAGAATTTAGGATTAAAGAATTTGAAAATATGGCTAGGAAAATGGGGACAATTCACGTGGCGACAGCTGGAAGCTCCGTGACCCACTCTACCGCAACTTAAAAGAAGACCGCCCATAACGTACCTCGCGCCAGTGTTTGCGTGTAATTACATACACGCACATATTCATGCACATTATGGGTATTATGCATGAAACACATGGCCTACAGAGTCTCGTGAAATAAGGTAACTTCTTGTCCTATACTATTGATACTTTTCTCAAGATTGAAGCTTGGTACATGGAGTGAGATACTTTTTATTATATAATATGCAATAAAAAAAATATGGATAAGGATATATATGGAAATATATGAAAATGGTGGGGATATATGGGGACCCAAGGGTCACATGGAATGTAGTGCTGGGTTAGGGGGAATTCGTTGCAATAATATTGAGGTAAGTAGGAATATGTACAGTCCGTACAGTGAGAGAGTACTTGCTATAAGGTAACATTTCAACCTCTGATTTAGACAGTGAGTGTACTTGCTATAAGCCTATAAGGTTAACTGTTCACGTTACAAGGTGAATATTCATGGCTCTAAAATGACTAATTTTTAGGTACTGTTGGACTATGATTCACCTTGCAAGGTGATCACGTATTAGTTGTATTGTATCAAGAATGACTACTAGACTTTAATAAATCCTTGTTAACACCAGAATGTAGTTTATTTGATTTTTGGTTTGGATTGATTTTACACAGGAAATTGACTGTAGGGATAGAGAATTGAACTTAAGTTAAAAGTTGTGAACTAAGACACCACCAATAAAAGTATCTTGAAAACTTTATATATTATTTTTTCGTTTTAAACTGTACAAAAATTCTATGGAGTCGGCAGATGACTATTAATAGAGTCATTCATAACTTGATAAAGTGATAACTGTCCAAAATATTATATTTATATATAGTAAGATATATGTCAATATATTATTTGTGAATAATTTTTAATAAGTTGTGTTATCCGATGGTTTCATAGCAAAAGCGTTAAATTATATCTTGGGTGCAAGATTGAATTAAAGTTAGTGGCATATCATCATTGAGTCTTAAAAAGTACTTAGAGCATGTTTGTTTATAAAAATTTTTGGTTTTGTTTGGATTTTTTGGTTTGGTTTAGTTAATTTTGAAAAAGGTGGTATGGTTAGTTGTTAGTGCGTATATTAAAATAATATTTATAATAAAATTACTAAAATTGATTTGATGTAAAAGTAGGAGAGAGAGATTTGAAGTGATGCTTAGTTAAAATAATGTGAGTGGATGAATAGTAAATTAAGATTGATGTGGAGTGTATGAATGATTGATTGATATTATTTAATTATATTGATAATTTTAATGATAGTAGGGTTGAATTAAAAAAAGTGGTTGAGTTAAAATGTTGGAAATTTTTTAAAAATTTCTTATAAACAAACATACTCTTAGTATATACAGAAAATTAATTTTGCATGCGAGGGGAGTGGCACTACTGAGTAACTGAACCCAAATAAAATAAAATGTTCAATACGTGCGTTTCACGTGCTCTTCATTAGTTAAACCCATCGTCTCCTAAGAGCATCTTTAGTAGAGGTTTTTGATGAGGTTTTTTGATGGGGAATACAGTAAGGTGGGGCCTCCACATGCCATGTACTATTTTATTAGTTTTTGTATGTTGCTTTTGTGGGTTTTTGAATTAAAATGATGTATAAACTAAACTAAGTGAAAACATGTGATATCCATTAAAAAAAATTTGTGAGGTTTATGACTATTGGAGATTTCTGATATTAGAAGTGAAAATGAGATAGAGTATTGGAAAGATAAAGAGAAGGTTTATAAACTTTATGTTGTTAGAGTTTCTCTAAGCAGCCCAGCTTATTAATTTAATGCTAAATCAAACTTTCCACATGCTGTCATCACTATTTTTTTTTTTCTGTTTCACATTATAACATATTCCGCTCCCCAATGCGCGCTTGTGAACTAATATAAAACCGCTAGCAGTCGTAATGTCACATTACTCCCTTATCTCCGTATAAAAGTCATTCAGTAGTTACCCAAAATTAGAAATGCATTCAAGTTGTAGGAAATATCCACTGATTGCAATGTTCATCGTATTTTTTATAGTTAAATCAACACACTCGATGTGTGTAATTGTGTGGGTTTGCACTTGAAAAAAACCAGATCAGGGCCCTAGGATTGAAATTACCCGAAGTTGCAGTTCAACTTCATTTACTTATTTATATTCATTTTCTTTGCATGGTTACCCTCATACAATTTTTTGAACTTATTTTGGACGACTTTAATAGCTTGCAGAATTCCGATTATGGACAAACTAAAACACAGTTATATTATCAGCACTTTACGAAAAAAAAAAAAAACCAAAACTGTACTTGGAAGAACGAACGAGAATTTGTTGAACCCTCAAAACGTACTTCTATTAAAACAATAACTAACAATTTGGCAAACTGATCTAACACTGTAGTGCAGCTCCAATGGAAATTCAATTTGGCAAACTAATGGAAATTCAATTTGGCAAACTGATCTAACACTGTAGTGCATCTCCAATGAAAATTGTGTTGTATAACATGGAGATAAGAAATTAAAAATTGTGTCTACAATGATTAGTGTTAATTGTGGTATCATTTGTGATATGTAAAATTGTAATTAGTTGGAGAAGAGATATAAATTGAATAAATAATATAATATATAATAGAAGTTGTTTAGAAGAATTTCTACATCTAGAAAACCTCCTAGACATTTTTCATACCACATAAGATTTTTTGTGTCATGTGACAACAAATAAAGCAATGGAAAGAACATTAGAGATGCTCTTAGGATTTGAAAATTGAAATGATTCCCAAGAAGATAATTCTATCAAACAGAGAAGTTATGGAAATGTACCACACAACAAATGTATTCTACACGCTAAGGAGAAAGCAGAAAAACACAATTGTGTTACCACTTAACAGTACAGAGGCAATTCCCTTACACAATCAACAAAACTTTTCCTTCAGCTTTCATAACAACGCTAAATTAAGTACCAAATCAAAAATCTCAAAAGTCCTCCATCAAACATCATAATCAACTTACAATAATCAATTCAAGGCAAGCCTAATTACTCATCATTCTGACTCTCATCTTTGACAAGCTTGATCATGTCATCAATTCGAAGAATGGTAATAGCAGCTTCAGTAGCAAACTGAAAAATAAATTGATAAAGGCAATAATAATTAAAGAAATTGTTAAGAAATAATAACAGTAAATTCATTGGCATTCTCCAGGTCATGTAAAGTAAACATCGAGTTTGAGCAGCAAACCTGAATTATCTTCACTTTGCTCATTGCAGGCTCAATGACTCCAGCTTCCAAGTTATTGCGGATGGTACCCTTCGTCAGGTCTAGACCCATGCTGCAGCCATAAAAGAATGTACCATCAATTAATATTTTCAAAAAATGAACAATGCACTTGCATAAAAGCCGCAATGCGTGAAGCAAATAAGAAAGCATCCAAGCTTGTCCAAGGGCACCGGGGATGCTTGGATATCAGATATTTTGATTTTGTTTGGATTTTTTGGTTTGGTATGGTTAATTTTGAAAAAGTGACATAGTTAGTTGTTAGTGGGATTTTGAATTTATATTAAAATAATATTTAAAATTTAATAATTAAAGTTGATTTGATGTAAAAGCAAGAGAGAGATGATGTGAATTGATGTTTAGTTAAAATTATGTGAGTGGATGAATAGAGAATTAAAGTTGATGTAATGTGTAAGAAACTAAGAATGATTGAGTGGTATTATTAAATTATATTGATAATATTGAGGATAGTGGAGTCGAGTTAAAGTTGAGTTAAAAAAGTGATTGGTTAAAAATGATCGGATTTTTTTGGAAAAATTAGTATCCAGGCATTCACTAAGATCAGGTTCATCTCTCTCAACAGAGAATAATGGGGTGTAAATATCACAAAACTACACTAACATTTTAGTGCTGATCTATGATAACATTCAATTCTTACAAAAACACATTACACCCCCGAAGTGTTATCAACACCTCTTGCAGTTCATATTTACCAACATATAACTCCCTAGAGTCTTGAGGATGCAATCTGTAAAGAGAAACAAATACTATTTTATTTTATTTTTTTCAATTTCAAGATACCTAATTTTATTAATTTAGTGTGGTGAGATTTAAACGAGAATTTAATGTGCAGCTACAGATATATCCGGATTATACTATCAGAGGCTTGTAACATGAATTTTCTACCTTGACAGATGCTTTTTGTCAGCTTTAGTTTGTGCAGTGTGGTGGTAGGCTCGTAGTTTAGCAACCAACTCAGTTGCATCTTTAGCAGCATTGACAGCGAGCACCTGAACGAACAACACACAAGTCAGACACTATACAGTGGAAAACATACAATTTCAATTTTACTAAATGACTAGAGTAAGGAAAGTCAGGGGACCTTGGGTATTATTAACAAAGATTCAGCAAATTCTGCAATTGCCAGTTGCTCTCTGGATCCCAAGGTAGTAGCTAAATTTTCCAGATACACGGATAGGGCAGCCTCAACAGCACCTCCGCCAGCAACAACCTATATTCACATTTAGTTACAAGCCACAGACAAGACGATTATGGGTAAAAAATTATATATAGTTAACAACATTCAATCTAATTGAACTTGGGTAAGCTCCAGATAAAGAATGTTAGCTGACTTTTGAAAGTTAACTGGCTATAACTTATAAGTGCTTGTACCAATTGAGTACAACATAAAGACTTCTTCATGTATGTTATGGGAAGGCAGAAAATAGGGGATAACAAAAGAAGGCACTCACTGTGTTAGACTCCAGAGTTCTCTTAACAATGCAAAGGGCATCATGCAAAGCCCTGTCCATCTCATCTAGCATGTAATCGTTGGCACCTCTTAGTATTAATGAAACCTGAAGAAACAGATTTTGAGATAAATTTCTACACTGCAATTCGAAATGTACCACTGTCTCAAGCGATCAAAGTCATCTTAAAGAAGATGGCTACAGTTGCCTTAATATATGAAGAGGTCAACAAAGAATCAAAAGTAAAATAGTGTAAAGAAACTGAATGAATATTAATCATACTGCACTTGAGGTTTTGGTCCCTTTTATCAAAATCACATCATCATCAGCAATACGTTCTTCCACTACTTCCTCAGCATATCCTAGAAGTGATGAATCAAATGTTTCCTCCCCTTCCATATCAGCAAAAGTAGAGATCTGTAAAGAAGCAATCATTTTCTCCCTCAAAGACGATGGACTAAACCTTCAAAGGATGCAGAAGAGAAAGGACATCGATGCATGCACACGTTATTTGAAAGATAAGGAGTTAAAGTACCGCCGTAGCACCAGTTGCCTTGGCAACATGGCGCAGGTCTTCCTTGCGAACTCGTCTAACAGCTATGGCACCAGCTTCCACAAAGTACTGAAGCAAGAGAATTACAGAATCACCATATTAAAATACAAATTAAATTCATAAATATCCAGAAGTTGCGCAAAAGTTTTCTTGTGGATTCCTCAGAAGCGGCCTGACAAGGTAAATGCTAAGACACATCACACATCTAGAAGATGGGTCACTCATCACTTTGATGGATGATTTCAATTTGTCAAATATGTTAAGTATGTAAATGTGCCATCGTAAGAAAATGGTAGCAAACACAATTTACAGGAAATGCACCTTTAGCCAATATATTGTAGAATGAAGGAAATGCATGAGTTAATAGACTCATGAGTTACTTAATAATATTAAGCACTCGACCTTACAAGGAAAAAGGTTAACCAAGGTAACAATCTACAGATTCACCGAGAAACATAGGTTTTCTAGAGTGAATTAAAAGAAAGCATGCCTTTAATGCCATGTCATCAATTCCTTTAGTCGTTAAGACCACATTTGCTCCTGCCTTTAGAAGCTTCTCAATACGTTCTTTTGTCATGTCAGCTTCTCTGCAAGATAAATAGGCATTATCATTACCACACAACATGAAGAAGTTGCAGGAGGATTATTGAAAAAAATATGGTGCAAACTTTAAAACAATTCCACACGAGTCTTGAGCAATGACAGAGAACAAGAGAGCAATGACGATCGAAAAAGTCATAGTTTCAAAGAGATCTAAGAACTCATATGGCTGACCTGCAAATTGATTTCTGTATAATTTAACTTCCTTCATTGACATGCACTTAAGCACATAAACATACAATAAGATTCTTTAATCTGAATTAACTTTTCCAGATTGTTAACAATGTACATACAACAAAAAATGATCACCTCTGACGGATCTTTTCCAACTCCCGGGGGTCATTGACTAAGACTTGGACTCCCATTTGCATTTTAGTCTTCTGAAGATTAAAATCAAGGCAAGCAATTCTAGCAGGGGCAACCCTCAAGGGCATCCCCTGTGCAGCGCGCCCTGTATTCAGAGCATATCCTTTAAGTAGATAGCTATCTCTGGCACTTTGCCCATGGGCTTTAAGAATATTGATTCCCTGATCACCAATGAAATAATGACTCACTTTCTTCTATTTGAAAGATTAACAAGATCAAGGAAAATTATTGTTGATATTTCAGGGTTAGGGCAGGAATAAGTTTCTTCTAAACGTCAGTTATAATTTTTACAGAACGAGATCTTCAAGATTTTTGAGATAGTATGGCTTCAAAGACAAAAGACTAGTCTAATTTTCTTTTCAAACCAAAAAATACAATAGAAGTTTATTAAATGAGTTGAACTTAAACAAAAAGAATCTTGTTTGTTAACCGAACGAACAAGAGCCTTCAACCCAAATGTCATTCTGGAAGAAACAGCTAACTGAGACCATCTTTAAAAGAGAAACAAACATTTCCAAGAACGATAAGTTCACAATTATGCACAACCAACCTTGATTGGATACCGAACTTCGCCTCTTGCATTTGTCATTTTTACTGCTTGTACAGCTTCAACAACCTAAAGAATGAAAGAGTTTTTTGAGACGCAAACTTCTAATGCTATGTAAACACCATTAAGAAGTTAACTAATTCACTAGAGAGAAACAACCTTCTCAAAGCACCAAATAACATCACAGAAGGTTAAAACCATTAACCTGATGGTCATAGACCACAGAAGAAACGCAAAGAAGTCACATGAGTACAAGTTCACATCACAGAAAATGAGACACAAGAATGAGACACAACTAAAATTCATTTTTAGCTAACAAAACAATGCTCAATGTTTGATCAAATGCACATAGAATACCCAAAGAAAAAAAAAAGAATAAAAAAATTTACAGCACTAGAAGCTACGCATCTGATTCGATTTTTCTGTCGTATGCATTTATCACAGGGGCAAATAATTCACAGATTAATCATTCATCCACTAACTTACCAGATTTGCGAAGAAGTCACTGTTACCACCTATCAACTTTGAGGACATGCTGGTCTTGGCACTGTTCACCAGGGAATCTTTGCCAAGCTTTTCAACCTAACACACATGCAAAAATGTCTCAAACAATCGACATATAAAATCCTATCAACTTTGAGGAAACATTTCTGGTTTACAACTAGATACTAGTTCAAGTTGATCCATGTCAAGCAGCATACAAACATGAATCCACATCTTTTAGTGTTCTGCAGATCCAAATATGACAAACAGAAATATGTGCTTCTGAAGGAACAATTAGGAGAAGAGTTACCTTTACAGCCAATTTCTCATCAACGTATTTGCATGCTTCCCTCATAGCAAGCTGACAACAAATATTAATAATAATTACACAAGAGAATCATGTAAAATAACTGACCCGAAAATGAAGAAACTAAACAAATGGAACTTTTGAGGGAAGAAGAAAAACAGGAGGAATAAAAGAAAAAACATAGTTGAGTGCAAACCCTGTAACCACTGATTATCGATGTTGGATGAATCTTGTTTCTCACTAAATCATTAGCTCTCTGTAGAAATAAATACAAAATTAGCATAAAACATTTCAGGTTACGGATTTCGGTAAAATATTGTACTCCTGCAACTGTAAAACTGGCCATAATACCTTCAGCAATTCAGCAGCTATAATGACCACAGATGTCGTGCCATCTCCCACTTCTCGGTCTTGTAATTCTGCCAGCTCCACAAGAACCTGTAATCATGTAAGAACTACACATAAATTTATTACAATGCTAAATTTGTAAAAGCACAAAAACACAAGGTTTACCTTGGCAGCAGGATGTTCAACCTCCAGCATTTTCAATATCGTCGCACCATCATTAGTGATAGTCACGTCACCAATATCATCGACCAACATCTGGCAAGTACCGATCAGGATCAAAAAGAAGCATCAGATTTCAAGTCTAAACTGAGATGTTAACCTACGGCTACTAGGCACTTAAAGATACTCACAATACTCGGGTTATTCGATTAACAAGCTATAATTAAAAGTAAAACCTATCAATCACTACTTTCATCACTAACATACGCACAACATGAACAGGAAAATGTCTTGCTGAAAAGATTGCGCGCACATAAAAACAAGAAGAAACCGAAAACGCAACTAAATTAGGCACTATTTAAATTGTTATCACAGTATTACTATCAAGCAACCAGCTCCATCTCCATGGCAGTATACGCAGATAAATTAAAGCAAAAATACCTTGTCGAGGCCAACAGGGCCAAGCGAAGACTTCACAATGTTCGCAACAGCTTGACAAGCTACAACTGCATATCCAAGGCCAAAACATTCGAATAACATCAACAGCTCACAGGCATAAGTATAAAATAAGTAGACAAAGACAACGACGAAAAACGGTACCATTTTGAGTTCGAACATCCTGGCCGGATTGACGTTCGCCGGAGATATCAGGTTGCGACGAAATCGCCATAACCGATAATACAATCTAACAGTCGAAAGGAAACGCAGAAAAGCAGGACAAAACCCTAGATCTGATCTGCTTCACACGGTGACTCGTTCTTTCTCTGTATAGCTCAGTTGCAGAGTTACTCGAGTGAAGAAACATTTCATAGGGTTTGAGCAGAAGTATTTGAAATCGTACGACGTCGTTAGAGTGTTTTGCAGTTTGGGCCCAACAAGCCCAACTAATCGGGGCCTGAGTGGGCTTTATACTATTAGGCCCGATTATGTTGGATTTAACTTAGAGGAAATTACATCCTCAGCAACACGTTAACATTTTTATTACATATTTACAACTCATTTATATTTATTTACAAATTAACTAAAAGCATCATATTTATTTACAAATATAGTAGATTATTGAGCAGCAATAATTCTTTTTAAATATGGTAAAAGCATATTTAATAGGATCTATAATTATCACACGTTTTTTCTTTCTCTCCCCCTCTCTATTCGTATTCTTCCCTGTCTCTCTCATCTTCTTTTCTTCTACAATCCGCCGCTATTTTCCTCCCCACCGCTCCTTCGCTGCTCCTTCATAGTTTCAAATTTTCTCCCCCAAATTTCGTTTTATTCACACGATAGACGGAAATTTACTTCAAAGTTCCGATAATTCTCGCCGGAGCGAACACGAGGCCCCTGTGGCAGTCGCGGCGGCTCCACCACCCCCTGGAAACGACTCAACCGGTATCAGTTTCCGGGGCCAGCTATGGCTAAACACAGATCCACATGATCGAAACCTAGTTTTCGATTACTTCTCTTTATCGCCATTCTATGAATGTGTATACTCCAGTGATAACTCTTTCTCAGCGAAATTAGAATTTATGGTGATATAATTGAATATGTTAGATAAATATGGTGATATAATTATTTTCTGGGTAGTGGAAAAGAAAATTGTGTTTGCATAAATTATTTCCTGGGTAGGGAAGAAGAAAGTTTTATATGGTTTGTTTTTGTTATGTTATATGACTATATGTGAGGTGAAATTGCTGCGATCTTGTTTCGACATTCTTGTTACTGTCTTTCATGCCTTTTGTTTTCACGAAAGGTGTAATGATTGCTTGGACCGGAATCGAGCTTTTCCGTATGGGCAGATACGATCCACCGCCACCCGCTTGCGAACATGAATATATTATATGTGGCGTGTATAAACACTATATGTTGGCAGTATATGTACAATATATGTAAATCTTAGTTATGTACAATTAGTTTATGAATTAATATTCGTTTTTTATGTTTTTAATGTTTTATTCATAGTTTATGTTGGCTATATTAGAAGATTTTTTGTTAGAAACGAATTTGACAGAGCATAAACTGATTTTTTTTTTTGTATATGTATGGTTTATATTCAGTATATTTTCGATATATGATAAAGAAATTTATCACAATACACAATTTTTATGTATAAAATCAATTTATATTTAGCATAAACTAAATTTTTTTGTTGTTGTTGTGTATATGTATGATTTTATATTAAGTAATCTGTTATAATATGTTTTTAAACTATATATATACTTTTATGTATAAGAGAAAAAAGAAAAAAAAAAGAGGAAGATATAATTTTTTTATGGAAGATATTTTTTTCATTGTAACATATACTGAATATATACTAACATCAGTGTTCTAAAAGTCGTTAGGCGCCCGCTAGGCGCTCGACCAGTGCCTAGCGCATAGAGCGCCTAGTCGGGGCCTAGGCGGCTCCTAGTCGGGGCCCAGAAATCAATAATAAATACCTTTTTTTTTATTTATTTTAACTATCTACAAAATAAAATTATCTCAACATATAATAAATTCACACATCAAAGTCCAAATAATAATATTAATATATATTAAAGAAAACATGAGAACAAAATAATGTAATTAGTATTTAAAAAAATAAAAAAAAATTAAAAATAAAAATGAAAAATTGTCGCCTACGCCCGCCTAGATGAGCCTAACCGCCTGGCCGCCGAGTTCGCCAAGGCCGCCTAGGAGCGCCTAGGGCCGCCTAGGCGCCGCCTAGGCGCCGCCTAGCCGCCTGACCGATTTTTTCTGCCGATTTGTACAAATCGGAGGCGCCCGGGCACCGCCTAGCGCCTAGGCGCCGCCTAAGCCGATTTTTAGAACAGTGACTAACATAAACGCAATATATACCACTTGACAACTGCGTGAATTAAGAAATTCCAGTTGCCCACATATACTGAATATATACTAACATATACTGAATATATACTACATGACAGCTGCGTGAATTAAAGAATTCACTTGACAACTGCGTGAATTAAGGAATTTCAGTTGCGCACATATAAATACATACTAACATAAATCTCCAATTAATTCAATAGTTTTATGTATATATGCAATTAAACTTATAGTAGCTACAAAATCGCAAATAAATCTAAATCTTGTAGGATAGATAAAAATTTCCTTAACTTAACCCGCCCCGTCTCCCATCCATCCATTCATCAGACTGATTTGGATAATTGTAGAAGGTTTGATTTTTCTTTCCGCCAAACCAACACTAAAAAAGCTCCGCGAACACTCAAAAATGGCCACCAACTCTCTCTCCCTTCCCGCCATTTCCAATTTCTCTCTCCCGCGAAGGAGATCCGCTAGGGTCACGCGTTCGTCCCTCATCAACCAATCGCAGTCTCCGTCTGTCGACGCCAAGCGCCACCTCCTCCGCCTGATCGCCGACCAGGACCGCGGCCTCAAAACACAGTCGGACCCGCAGAGGCTTTCCCAGATAATTGAGGCCGTCGATTCACTGGCTGCCACCAGCCGCGGGAGCGTCACCACCGGAGAATCGCTTTCAGACACGTGGCGGATGCTGTGGACCACCGAGAAGGAGCAGCTCTTCATCGTGAAGAACGCGCCGGTTTGCGGTACCTCCGCCGGCGATGTTTTGCAGGTTATCGACGTCGAGCACAAGACTCTCAACAACGTTATCACTTTCCCTCCGGACGGAGTGTTCTTTGTTCGGTCGGAGATTCAGGTCGCTTCAGCTCAAAGAGTCAATTTCCGGCAAGCGCTTTCTCTTAACCATTTTTTTTGGGGAGATATCTATTTGTTTGTTTGTGTGAGCTGTCATTACTTCGAGATGACGTAATCTATCGACATTATAGAGATGTTTAGCATTGCATTACTTGATTTTGATTATTGTGACTTCATTACAGTGTTTGATGTTTGTATGTCACAGCTTGTGATTACCATACTGACTATGAGATCCTTGATTGTTGGAATTGTTTGACTGTTCGTTTGATGGGTATAAGTGTTAAATGGCTGCAGTGCTTGATAGGCCTAAAATATATATTGAGATGGTCATGTTGCTTTTTCCATTTTTTATATCACTTCATAGTTTATTTGGTGTTGGAAAGTGCAAACTTACTATTCTCAATTTCTAAAGCAGTCTAGAACTCTAGATACCACTGCAATTTTATCTTGGATGAAGAGAATTTATTGGAGGTGATGAGCTGTGAAATTGTGTTGGGTGAAGAAATGGGATAAATTAGGGAAAATTGCTGAATGTATTTTCATCAGCTATGTTTTTGCTTGAGGATTAAAGGATCAAGGATTGCCCTAGTATGTGTTACGAATCTTGCGTTTGTAGATTTACAAGTGCTGTTCTCCGCGGTAAGGGATGGGAGTTTCCTCTGCCACCATTCGGTCAGGGTTGGTAAGTGACATTTATTCTTATTCTCTCGCTACATTAAGAGAATTATTTTCACCACTCAGAATGCATAAATCATTCTGACCGGGAGTCAGAATTTCTTCGAATATGCTATTATATTCATTCTATACTTGGTAATGTCTATACATATCAAATGATGATATCCTGAAGCAGAGCAATAAAAAACTATTTTCATTCATATTTTTTGCATACCATGGGCTTGATGTATTGAACAATTCCACAAGATATAAGACCCCCTAGAGAATACTCAATTCAAATAACTTTCATATGTTATTGTGGCTATGATGGCATTGTTTTTCTTGTTTTCTTTTATGCAACTGAAACTAACTCATAATCTTCTATGTAGGTTTGAGTCAGTATATATTGATGGTGAAATTCGGGTGGTGAAAGATATTAGGCAGGACTATTTAATTGTCGAGCGTGCTCCTTATTCCTGGAAAGAATGAATTCAGCGGTCCACCACATTTCCTATCCAGATCAAGAATGGTGACTACTTCCATCTTTAACTTCTATTACTAGTTATGATACTGAATTCAGCAATTAAAAAGCTAAATTGTGCTTTGTTAGCTGTTTTTAAGTTCTTTTTCAGTAGTTTGATGCACACTGATTAGGTTATGGCCTTTTGACCTTAAGTAGATTTTCCCTTTGGAGCTTGCTAGTATGTTTTGCATCATGAATGAATGTTCATCATCTGTTAGAACATAGAAATGTTTGAAACATTGCTCTCATTTTTTTATAAGACTGATGATACTCTTTATTTTCAACTTACTTATAATTTTGGGCGTTACTTTTGGGTCTTTCAGGTGCAGTTGTATATGATTTGCAAGAGTTGCCAATTGTGGAGCACAAGGTTGGTTCTTGCTGCTTGTGTTGGATGTGAGCCACTCCAATTTTTCTATTTATAATGAAACAATATTTTTTTGGGATTTGTAAAAAATATAATACTTTACTTGACAGCTCCATAAGCTATTTGTTTGGAATCTGTAAATTATCAGGTTATACTAATCGTGTATGTCAAAACACACACATCCATTAGAATCTATGCAGTCACTTTCATGTTCATCAGCTACCGATATTTGTTGGAAATCAAGTGGCACCTTAAGATTCAAGTATCAGTCTAAGTTACCATTCTTACTAGTATTAGTATAGGTACTTCTCCATAGTTTCCCGTTTCTCAAATTGGATTATCCTTCTAGTGTAAATTTTTACTAGAAGGATAATATATTGTGTAGCATTGATCATCGGGATAGGATTAACAGTCTTTCATCTAAATGCATATGGATATTATGTGGTGTAACTAACAATATGAACTGGTTGGCTCCTAAGAATATCCCGAGCGGTCAACCAACTTGTAGCTTTTTGTGGAATGCTTTGGGCTGTATCTGTTTTTGTTCACACAATCTGTATTCATGCGGTAGATGTATAATAATCTGTTTGATGTTAATTACATTGGTATGTGATCATCTATCCGTATTATTCTCTTTGTGTTCCTTCAGTACTTTCTTAAAAGATTAGGCCCATCTTAGGACATCAATGCTATCCTCATCTTGTTCCAAATTTCAGTCCTATGATTATCACAAGCGAGCGACTAACAGTTTTCCAGATCTTAAGAAAACTGTATAATCGAGTAGCTGACTGTATTTTACTTGATTATGAAGGAGTTGTTCACATCGTCTGTAACTTGAGAAACATTTTAACCTGGTATTCTCTAGAGAAGTTAAATGTTTGCGGAAATTTTTAAATATATTTTTGCATTTATATATCACATCCATTGCCTTTGGCATGATTTATCTACAAAATGAAGTTGGATCATTCTTTTCCATATGTTCATATGCATTAAGGCATCAAATTTACACATAAGCAGTTTTTGTCTTTACTCTTGTAACTTTGCCTTGTGATCTGGGTAACACTGGCTGTTTGCTTTACATTTACCTCTTTTTCCGCCATCAACTTGTCAGGGCAGTGGTAAACAAAGGCATTAAAAACTTTTACCAACTGTTATTAGTTATTACATGTTGACTGCTTTTGCCATACTTGAAAAACAGGACAGTCACCTTTTGAGGTTTGCAAGGAAGCTCAACTGTCTCAATCTTGGGTAAATTGCTTTATGAAACCCTTTTTCCTTGCATTTGTTATTTGTCCTTATCTTGTT
>BKCP01004439.1:211531-237335 GCA_008636005.1 Striga asiatica | reverse complement strand
AAAAGGAAGCATTATTTTGTTAGCTAGTTGATGAGGTTAAGATAATATCATATTGCGCAACACAGGGAAATTTGTCCATCAGCATTTTGTTCTCCGTAGAGATGCAATTAAATGAATTGCACATGAGCACTCTGAGTTAAAGCTCTTATCGAGCTCAAGTTTTGTAGAATACGAGTTGAGCTCGAGGACCTCGTACTCAAACTTGAGTATTATAATTATCCAAATAACCTTGACTCGAGCTAAATTCAAGTCAAACTAAGTATAGTTATCCAAATATTCTTACTTCTTTAGTTGAATAGCATCTATAAATAAAATTTTAGCTTAAAGTTAAGCAAAGTTCGAGCAGATAAAATTCTACATGATCTCGAGCAGTATTGAAAAAGATTGAATTTAGCTCGACAAAGTCAATGTTCGAACTCCACTCAGCTCGTTTAGCCTCAACCTCTTCTAATCAATAATATATAGTATTATTTTAGTTAATTATTTAGAGGGACTTAATGTATGTTCAGGGCCTGTACATGTGAAACATTCAACACATAATCTGAAATGCAACTAAATTCAATCAAGCAATTGTCACAAGTAGACATAAATTATCAACTGTTAACAACGGCTTCTCAAGTCCCAATGCTATTTTTCACAATCTCGGTCTAAATTAATTTGGGCTCAAATTTGGGCCTACTAAATCAGAAGCTGATAATATCTATATGGGTTCTACAGTTTTGGGCCTGCTAGAAACTGACCCAAGTATCCAACCCGTGTCACAACTCATAACAAACTAAATAAAGAATATTTTCCAAAATTGATGAACGCTCCGACGTGGCAGCCTTTACGTGGAAGGTCAATTGTCGTTACGTGTGGGGGCTCCACGTTGTAGCAGAGCCACGTGAGAGGCACGTGACGATAAGGAACGAGCTGGTGGGACAATGGGAGATATGGGAGGATATTCTGATACAACTGTTTACACACACAACACATTGTATAAATGCCATTTAATAACTTTTGTTTGGAGGTTTTTGGGCTGGCCCCAAAAGACTATGAAACACCATTTATATATTTTTTATATTTAAAATTAATTATTTTCTCAATTTTGTTATTGTTGTGGAAAAAGTGAGTACGGGAACAACGATATCCAAATTTATTTGGAAGCAATGGAGAAAAAGAAAATGCTGAGTTATAATATAGTATCCGTACTATTACTAGGCTGACCAATAGTTAAACAATTATAATTTTTCAATAAATATATAATATTTTAATACAAACGTGTTATACTTTGAATAACATGGGCAAAGGTATGTTNCATCACATTATCGGGCCACTTTGTTCATTCAATGCACAAAACATTGGATAAGCCATAAAACTGGTCAATACATAGTATATATACAAGTATTTATGTTTTAATACAAATACTTTCAGGCTTCCTCTTATTTATTTAATATTTTTGTAGTAGACAATGTGCACACAACTAGTGAAGTAAATAAAAATTTAATTAAGTGGGCTCAATTGGAAAAAAAAAAAAAATAACTTCCTTCACATGACAATGAACAGAGGTAGCTACAAATTGATGGATGATAAAAGGGAAAAAAGGGCCCACGATTTTCTTAACTTTTCGTCAAAAATATCCCCCATGCAGGAGACAGCTTGACTTACTGTCATCTTCTTCATCATAGTAATTTTTTTTTTTTTTAACTTTAATTTTCACTCCGGTTAAAACAAAGTTACTGCATCACAAAATATCAGAGACCTGCTGACAAGAATAACAAATAATATAATAATAGTATCAATATTAAATGTAGTAATGCAGTGTAGCTCAAATTAGTAATTGCCTGCATGAGTGTGACCCTGCCAAAACCCAACCCTTGTTCCCAAATGGAAACATGTTAAAACAGAAAGGATTAAATTCTAAAACTGATATCTTCTTGAAAAATAATTTACCACTTTATTTCTGGCAATGGTAAGAAAAAATAAAAAATTATTTACCCCCTTTGTTTATGGCAATGGTCAAAGCAGGAAATAGGCATGCAAAGAGGAAATTCAATTCCCAAGGAATGTGTGGAGGTACATTGTTAAATATAGTTATAACTTCTAGGTGAGCAATGGTTCAATTCAGATGGCACGAACCACAAAAAATTGAATTTATAATGAATAGTCGAACCGCAACATAGACAAAAAACGAAGCAAAAAATTTTCAAACTATAACAACCTATATAATTGAACCATATCAAAATGCTCAATTTCGGTTTTGCCTCAATTTTTTTTCCATAGATTTGTATTTAATTTGGTGCAGTTTTCCAAGAAAAAAAAAAAGGAAAATGTGATCAATTTGTGAAAAATAATAACCAACCTGGACCACAGAGTTAAGAACAAATATGATCCGGCAATTCAAGAACACCTAATCGAACTGCACTAGATTACATGATCCGTCTCAATTTTTCAATTTCTATTCGTTTTGCTAAATTAGATAAATTCCTAATGGCTAACCACAAATAGCAATAAAAAATATTAATAATAATAATAACAACGACAACAATGATAATGTGCTGCAGGTAAAATGGATTTTCAAAGACATGAAATTTTGACTAGCCAAAAGGTCAATAATTAACACCTACGTGCTGCGAACTCTATGATAAAAATTGGCTGATAATAAAATCTCCACGTGCCGTGTTATTATCAGTACTTAATCGTAGCTAAAATTAATTCTGCAGCTTATCAAGCTTTTAAGGGCTGCCAAATTTTTCTTGGAACATTTCCTTGTCATTCTTGAAACTCTAAAAAATTAAATTATACAATAAATTCCAATTGGATTGCAAATTATACAATCAGCCGCCGTTGGAGTAGAAAAGGGAGCTCGTCGAAGCACTGGACGAGGTGGTGGGGCCCACACCAGCATTATAAGATCTGTGTCCAAAGCAGTCGAGAGAGATTTTCGGCGGCGAAATAGCCACCGTGACAGAAGACGAAAGCTGGCCGGAATCCGGTGGGGACCCTGCAGAAATAAAATATATATTATTCTACATTTTCCTTTTAATTAATGTTTTTAGTTACGGTACTCTATCTAATGTGTGTTTATGCCCCTATAAAAGTTAATTATTTTAATTTATCATACATTTTTAACTTGTTTAGATATTTTGAGCTTGTAATAAGTTGTTAAACAAATTTTCTATTATTTTTAATACTATGAATATTGTGATGATTCTAAAATTTGATTATTAAAATTGGTTAACACTTACTTGCTAAGCTATCGGAGGAATTAGTTGCATTGTTATCAAGCTGTGGCTTGCTACTGTTTTCTTGATTATTAGTTTGCTGCGATGACTTTCTTCTTCTCCGGTTATGATCGGCGAGCCTTTTCCGGCAACTCCTTTTCCCGTTGTCAAATTCCGACAGCAAATGAAACCTAAAAAAATCAACATTTTTATTTGTGAAATGCAAGCAGATTTCCCAAAAGTTCAAGTTGACTGAAGTCAAACAACAAAACATTTGAAATTTAAAATAATAATAAAAATGAAGAACTAAATATTAAATTAAAAAAAATGAAAGTAAATTCAGGGTCCGCAATTTCTGCGAAGACTTAAATTTTACGGACATAAATGCCCTCGGGATCAGCCCTCGTACAGAAAAAGGCAGTCAAATGATTATTAGATCATTCAACTCCCCCACCAAAGAAGGGCATTTCAGTCAATTAAATGTATATAATCATAATTTTGACTACGAACCTGCTGCACTGCTGGCAAAACCGCTGGGTGAGTCCGGCAGCGATGACGGTGGCGGCCTTGGAGTGGAACTCACACACCTTGTGGCGGCGGTGGTAGTGCTTGGCGTGGCTCAGGTCCGCGTGGCAGCCCTCGGCCTGGCACCTGGGCGAGTTGCCCGAACCGGAGTCGAGGATCCTGGACCGGCGGTAGAGCCGGTTCACGAAGTCGTCCTCCGACGAGGCGAAGTAGGTCCGGCCGCCGAGGTTCAGCCCGATCCTGCTGCTGTACTCCACGGCGTTGAACTCCAGCCCGCCCCCGACCACCGCCGGCTCGGTTTTCGGGACCACCAAGAATCCGTTCGGCCCGGCCGGCTCGAGGGTCAGCATCGGCGGCGGCTGGTGGTGGGAGTAGGAGGTGGCGGACGCGCCGTAGGTGGCGCGTGGGTCGTAGAATGGGGTGGTGAATTGGGGGTTTGGGTTCTGCGGTGGGGGGAAAGGGAGGTGGCCGCCGCAGACGCCACCTCCGGCGGCGACGAAGTGGGTTTCCGTGTTGATGATGGCGGCGGCGGTTTCCGGGAAGTTTTGGGCGGCGTAAGGGTTGAAGACGTGGCGGGTCGGCTCGGGATCGTGGGGGCTATCGTCGCCGGAGAGCATGATCGGCGGCGGGTTTCCCCAAGCGTAGTCCAACATACCCTTCGAATTACTTATTTATTAATTTTTGGTATAAATTATATAAACAATGAAAAAGGAGAAAATGAGACGAAAAGAGCACACCACTCTCAATTTTTTGTCTGTTTACCCTCTTTCAAAAGGAAGGGCATTGAAAGGCACAAAGAGAAATATGCTTCAACATCTGCATATAATGTCTGAAATCAAGACAGAATTTTATAGAAGGGAAAGAGAAGTTTGTGGAGTGTACTGAGAAAAGGCTGTTAAAAGACTCTCTCTCTCTCTCTCTCTTAGTGTGTGTGTGTGTGGCTTTAGCTACTATATATGTCGTAGAAAAGATGCTTTCTTTTTTAGTTTTGAAGCTTTTGTGCTAATTTCAGTGGATTTTAAGGAACAATACAAATGTTTTTTGGTTTTATGGTTTTCTTGAATTGGGGTTTTGTTTGAACAGGTGTTGTAATTTTAAGAGGGAAAGGATAATTAGTGCGTGTGGTGTTGTGAGAGAGAACTTGATCAGCTTCATGGTAGTGTGGAACTCATGAAGCTATAGAGAGATATATAGACCTATAGTGCAGTAATCAAAACTCTATCTATGGTGATAAAGTTATACTATTTATGGCAGCTAGCTAATATAATTGTTCCTTTTTGCCTTTCTTCATTAATCTATGTTACTACATAAAAGTACTTTCATCACTTTAGCGGCTCGTGAAGTTGAGTCATTAAAACTTGAGAATAAGAGATTTTATGTATTTTTTTGAAGCTTTATTTTAACTGATCATCTAGTTGTGACTTATGTTTCACTCGTTAATATTGATAAATAAGTCAAACTTGAGCTCGAACCCGTTTAACTGTACTGCTTTGCTCGATAAAGATTGAACCCAATCTCGAGTATCAAAAGATCTGCCTCGTATAAAGCTATAGTCTATTTTAGGTGTGTGTTTGAGATAGAGAGAGAAACATGGAAAATGCTGATTTGTGTGTGTATGAACTATGAAGCAGCTTTGGCCAGAGATAGGGCTGTCTCTAACGTTGTGCTACTTATTAAATGCACTTACTGTTTTTTTACCCAACACTGACTTGTTAAATTTGCATTGAAGCCCTTTGTTTTTTCTGTGCTCTTTGTTTTGGCTCGTTGATAATCATATATATTAGTAGTAGTTATTGCACATCTTGTTTAAGTCTTCTTAAGCTCACAATTTAATCATCGTTTCAACTAAATCTCTCATGTTGATTTTTAATATACGATCCCAGTAATTACGCTTGAATTAAGAGACAAATCTCGTTTAAGTGTTGTTATATTTAGTTCATTCTCTGCTTGATTGCTAATCAAGCGGGCATGGCTAGATATGATATATCTGCATATGATGAAATGAATTATTATTGCTAAAATATATCGAATTTAGCTAGTGTGGTCACTCCATGTTTTAGGTTTGACTCTAAATTGAAAATATCATTTTTAAAGTTAAGAATATATTTTAGTATTAGTTACTAAATGTGAATAATGTCTTATCGTATTCAATATTTTTAGATAACGAAAACNGAAAAAAAAAAAAAAAGAGAAAAAAATAGAGGAAATTAAAATGGGGACAATTGTTAAGGTATTTACTGTACTTCAATTTTGACTCTGTCGAAAACAAAAATGCAAACAAACAAAGTTTCTTTTCCAATTTCGATTTTGATCTGCTCTCTACTTTATGAGGTTTGTTGCCTCTAGTCAAAGTTCAATTCCTTGCCTGAAACTGGTAGAAACATATTAATCATTCATAATTTATTTTCACTTAATGTAGTATTGGCTATATATGTATGAAAAACTTTTCAAACAAGTGAATCAACAACTCAAAATTATGTGCAATATTCTTAGTAATTGCAGCTTTTTGGCATCATGACCAGTATGAAGATATTAAAGTAGAGAGCTAATTTTATGTTTATTGTTGATAGATGGTAGTAGTACAAAAATTTATTTCTTTTTAAAATGCAGAAAAAATGTGAAAAATGTGTTGCAATAGTAATAAATCACAACATATTGTCAGCTAAAATATGAAAATATTAGTATTTGAAAATTTAACATCAATTGTAGGCGAGGATCAAATAATTTCTTTTATAGATATGTATCATTTCTACGTGATTAGATGCTCAAATATCTAATTTTTTTAATAGATAACGGACCCAAAGAATGATATTTAGGAGAACTAAAAAAAATTAAAGTCATTTAAATGACTAGAAACCAATTTTTGCCCGAATATCTGAAAGCCACGGAACTGACTTTAGACTTATTATGTAATGGGAATTATTGGGCAATAATACCAATATAATGTGGTATTTTTCATGGTTCACTGAAATTAACAGCAATTAAAAATTTTAACCTCATTTTACAAAACAAAATCCATACATAACGCAATTAAAAATTTTAACCTCATTTTACAAAACAAAATCCATACATAACGCGACCGTATGGCTGAAATATGTTGTTGCAACTTGTAACACAGCCTATACAGCACCATTATTAGAAAAGACATAATAATTGCATGTAATTGAAATCAAAATAATTAAATTCGTAAAAGTTCGAGCCCCAAAGCTTCTAATAATTAATAAATTGGTGACCAACGGATAATTTGTCGAATTTTACCTTGCAATTTGGTGTAAACTTGCCTCTCTCCACGCGTAATATTAGCGCGTGGTCTCACTTCGTGCAATCGATGACATTTATTCGAAGGGACTTTTGTATGGGTTGCATATCACTTTGCCAGTTGACAACCGACATCAATTTCAATTTTGCCTAATATTTAAACTAGTATTAATATCTATGAAGCAATGATTGTTTTCTAATTATTTAAGGACAAAGATTACTAATTGATTGTTTTTAAATCAAATGAATTCCACTTTCTTCCTCTATTATTCATGTTTCCAGAAAATCATTGTCCATGAAAAAGCAGAAAAGAGTTTATCGAAGAAGCCCTCAAATAGAGTTGCCTGAGAATAAAGCGGCTTGAGTCGGATGCTCGAGTTTGACCGAGCTCGAACACATCGAATTCAAAGTCGAGTAGCTTATAAGTTTAAATGCTTAGAGAGCAGCTCAAATATATATAAACTAGTGTATATCCCGTGCGATGCACGTAGGAGCTCATATTTTAAATTTTTTTAAGTTTTATTTTAAATATAATTACTTATATTTTTCACATCTCGTCTATTATGAAAATAACATAAATACAAATAATGAAAAATATATATTATTAAACACTTCTCTTTATACAATATTTTTTTAAGTAATATTATTAAACCTTACGGTTTTGATTTTATATTTTTTAAAAGTCAATTATCTCCACAAGAATAATCATACCATTTTAATTTCAAAAAAATTGGCAAGTTTGTTAGAGAGATAAATCCAATTAGATAAATGATTAATTAGTTAAGATATTATATTAATTGTATCATAAAAAATCGGTTAGATAATGTAGATAAAAAAATATAATATTAATTAGTTTGTTAGGAATGTGATTATATGAAAATCAAGATAAAATGAAATTTACCCAAAAAATTTTGTTTAGGATCTTTTTCTTTATGTTTGAATTTAATACCGAATTTCGATTATATCACAGGAAAAAATAAATAATAAATATTTATTAATATAATAAAACATGTAATTTTGAATTTCATATAAAGTAAATGTATAATAATTCAAATTTATTTTTAAAATAAAAGCTATGATAAACATTTATTTGTTATCTATAAAATTTTTATTTTTTATTATTCTAATGATTTATACATTAAAGTGAACTTAGGTACGGTATGATTTAATTCATTTGAGGTTGTATCATTTGAGGTTGTATCTACCGCATTCCGTCCGCACAAACATGTTATAGAAGGATTAACTCAAAAACTTAATTTGACAAAATAAATTACAAATTCATTTCCTGTTTTAACGGATAGATTATCTCCAAATAAAAAAAAAAAAAAGGAAGTCAAATATATTGCTAAAATAAAAATCTGTTTTCCAAATGAAAAGGATCTTGAATTTATCGGATATGGAAGAAATCTCATCCAAAATATATTGAACTCATCCAAATTACAGAATTTCGGAATGAAAAAAAATTCAAACTTCTGAAAAAATTTCAAACAAAATATTAGGGGGAAAAAATGATTTGAGCAGTAAAATGAAATAATTTTTCAAACATTTTTTCTTCTCTCTATTATATAGTAATAGATTTAACTAAATTAGATATTTTTTAACTAAAATTTCAAGTCAAACTGGAGCAAATTCGATTTAATCTAGAGCATTATCTTTTTTTTTTCAAGTTGACCCAAACCTAAAAATGTTCTAACTCGTCAAGTTCCAACTCCAACAGCAGCCAACAAAGAAAAGTCGAAACTGGATCAATAAAACCAATGCTTGACTCGACTGTCGCTTATTTGAAGGGAGGGGTAAAATTATAATAAATGAAAATCGGAGAAGAACTATGAGACCTCAAAGACAAAGAACTACAGGTACATTACAACTCGCTTTTTCTGAATACATAGAATTATGCAAAGTACCATTTTTTTACGACATTAGACAGATGGAATATTATTTTCAGATTTTTTCTATAAAATAATGCAGACAAAGTGTTTATCTGAAATTGTACAAAGACCACAAGAAGAAGACATAAAAGGAGATACGATCTCATACCCACGACGTACGATGTATATTAATTTTTGTCTTCTTCTATAGTTCTGTAATATACTGTGAAGGCATTTTGTACTAAGATACGGATTATACTGAGAGATTGATTTTGTGGGGGAAAATAAAGAAAATGAAAAGAAAAGTCAAGAAAAGGCCAAAAATGGGAATAATGTACATTAGCATATGACTGTCAATTATTGGTAAGTGGTAACCCATAAGCGAGGGAGAGCGTGGACATGCGATTTGTTTATTTTATATTTTCTTCTCTCTTTTTATTGTTGTTGTTACTATTATTATTATTATTATTATTATTATTATTATTATTATTATTATTATTATTATTATTGTGTTTAAGGGTGAGCACACAACTACGAAAATTGGCATTGATATTATTGGGAGTTCGGTGTGGAGAGTGGGGACTGGCATTTGGTGGGTAAAGGCTGACACGGACGTTGACTATTTTGTGTTCGGAATTTTTCTAAAAGGTCAGATAAGAACCGTGACTATAGTTTTTTTTTTTTTCTATTTTTTCTATTAAAAAAATGTACTATTCATATATTTCTGAATTATGATAGTTATTTCTTGTGAAGATTTGTCTGTTTTGGGTGTAAGAAAATGTTACACCCCACATCAATAATAATTGAATATTATTTAATTTGATCCACAGTAATAAGTTACAAGGATCAAGTGACTGTAAAAAGAGGGAGGACTAAGGTGGGAAAAAAATATCTAATATGCCTGTCTTAATTTTTTCCATCGTAAATGTGTATATAAAGGTGAAATGGGGATATTAATTGAGGTGTTCATTGGCATTGATTTTATTCTCAACAAGAGCCAAGTGTCAATTGGAAGGAGTATAGTATACATTGCTTGTTTAGGTACAAACCAAACAAATTTTGTTATGACATGTAATCTATTTATAGTGTACACACTATGCAGTATGCACAATTATTCAAGCAAAAACTTTATGACCAATACATTAGCTAGTAGCAGAAGAGAATAGAAAAAACTCGATCTTTTTGTTATAGTTACGAATCCAATTATGTCCCGACTTACAATAGTTTTACCTATGTGCCAAAATTGATCAACTGTTAGCATAGGTTTTGAGATTTTGAATAGGTAGCAAAGTGAACAAGGCCCTCCAAGATTTTTTTGATGTTCACATTCAAATGCTCAGAAGTAATCAATGAAAGGGGCCAGGGAGAGGTTGTCTGTTGGTGAACAGAATGAATGGAAAAGGGTGGGCAGAGAACTTTTGTGGCACATATTTTGACACAACTTCTATGGAGTATTCCTTTTTTTTTTTCTTTTTTTTTCTTCATCAATTATACGTGAGAATGACTATGACTACATAATATAAAATATTCACTGCCACTCCTAGGCTACAACAATAATATTCATCCATCCTTTTATTACCTAGTTTTCCAACACATGATAGAGGACCCCACTACACTAACTTGCTTTATTATATTTTATTTTATTTTTTGGTTTTCTAAATCTTGATGATACATTCAATCATTTGGGTATAAAACTCCTTACAAGATAGGAAAAAAAACGATAGGTTAGACTCCGTCCAAACAAAAGAGGCCTTGACATGAATTGATTCAAGAAATTTTGTGAAACCTCAAATTCGGGAAGCAAACCGATTTACGAAAAACCATGAAAAATTGACAATTATTCATTATTTTTTTCAATATAATACATTCTATATTTTTCGTAACATCTAAATCAGTAAGTCGATTGTTAAACCAATCAGGTGTAGGTAAAGCTATAACAATTATCTTACACAACAACCAGACTTTTTATAGTAATTTGTATTCATTGTTGGACTATCTTGCATTATAGGTCTTCCAGGAACCCTAACCAAAAATAAATAAATAAATAAATAAATAAAATAAAGAACCATAGGAATTAGGAAGAATTGGTTCCATGTCTGTAACCACAACTATTTATTGAAAATGAACATTCACGAATGCAAACAAATGATGCAACAAACAATGAGAGTTCAGGAAAAGAAATTGTCAGAAGATAGCAACATCTTGCACATGTTCAGTCTTACTCATTAGTTTGAGCACAAACATGGTGAAGAGGATTTCTTCAATAATTTTCTCTTCTTTTTTACTTATTTCATACACAACATCAAAACTCAAATGCAAGATGTTCACATGCAAATGCTCCGAAAAGTCCTATTCATCAACAGCAACATATACTAGGAAAAATAAAATATTCATATGTTATAAGAAATTGAGGGTTATAATTTTTCCTATATCACAAGGACAAAGATAATCTATTTGTACACCAGTATTCTCCACATTGTACTATAAATGTTAGAGCATTATATTATGTTGAAACTATTTAAACATAAATGTTAGGGGTACAAATCTTTTTTCCTCACTGTCCTGTATTTTTTTTGTTCAATCGTTATCTTGTATGCAAAATATAAAGGAATTTATATATTAGCACACATGTTATTAGGCTACTGGTTGTTGACTATTAATTATTGAACTACCAGATAACCAGGATCCTTTTCTATTTAGTAAAACCACAATAAATACATAACTCCTGCCAGATAATAATATTATCAAACATGGAGTCCGCCTTAATAATTGCACACCATTGAGATATTACCTTTTATTAACAACCAATTAATAAAGTAATTGACCTGAACACCTAACATTTTCCATCAACATCCCAAAACCCTAATCATGAAAGTAATGACAGGGATAATACAATAGTTATGGGGTCATTTCTAAGTTCAATCCTTCCACCCAGGTTAATCAAGCTCTAATCATACTGCATATTTACACTAAACGCATCTTGATAAAATTAATCATGTGCGCAAATCGCAATCAGCAGAATTGAAGAGTGCTCTACAATTTATAAGTGGTCCGATTTTTCTGACCTGTGATGCTCTCAAAGTAAACCAGCAACTCCCACTAGATACATGAAATAAATGAAGTGTAAAAGATATGATTATTATTAAATCTAGAGGAGTACATTCTATAATTCACTCTATGCTATCCAACAGAAATGCTAAATGCACAATACCTAATTGAGATTGGAAAATCTTTGGCATGCAAGTAATTCTCTTCAAATTCAATGACTGCTATCAGGAAAACATCTCTCTCTCTCTCTCTCTCTCTCTCTTTTTTTTTTTTTTTTTTTTTTNTTTAACAACATGATACCATCACACCAACATGGTTTCAAACATCCGGACTATGAATCAAAACACATAATAAACATAATTATGAATCAAATATCTGATAAGATGGGTGAGCCCCATCTCAAGTCATAATTGAGCAAGCTCCATAATGCCAAAATTATTTAATCTAGAATTAATTAATTCGAGTCTACCCTTAATGTAAAGATGGAACTGAAATCTCCCCCTTACCATAACATGTTTGTGCTCGATTGGTGAAAGTCCAACCTCAGAGGGCAGCTTTCATCATAGAGGGGAAGCTTCTTCAGTCGCTGTCTTTCCTATTCAATTGCTTGTTCAGTCATTTTCATCAGGCATTCAAAAACCTGCATCAATGAAAGAAACAATTCAGTCACGCCTTTGGTTTACAGATCATAAGCAATTGCTTTCGTGGGCATATAAAGGTCAGGAGGTGCAAGAAAAGTAGGAGCAAACAAGGAAAAAAAAGTTGTGAAAACTCAAAACATAAATAGTTCAAGTAAACGGCATGAAAACAATTCGCATATTATTCATTTTACATGGTTTTAATTGAGTCCTATAACGGAAATTTCCGCTTAAGAACATGAATGTACAAATAAATACTGGCGAAAATGGTACTTGGGAAGCTTAGTTGGGAATTTGGTGAGATAATTGCTCTGGCAGATGGAATACGCGTAATAAGAGAAACGATAAAATGTGAAGAGAGAAACACAAAAAGATCAGATTGCCTTGAAGCCGCAGCATGAGGTGTCTAAATATGACATCTCAAAAGTTGGCAAACCATTGAGAATATCACCAATTTAACAAGTTCAGTGAATCTCAGAAACAAAAGAATACAAGTCGTGTTTTGTCATGCTGGAAGCCGGAGCACCTTAAGAAAGTACCAACGAGCCTGATAGAAGTTTCTATTTACGTTCTCTTCCTTAAACAAGCATTCCCAAGCTAAAATAAAATTTAAGAGGCAATGAACTAGACCCAAATTTATTGGTTCCATCATGTCACTTGCCTCTTGGTTCTCTAATGATATTAAGCCCGCAAACAAAATAAAGGCAAGTGAAAGACAAAAACAACAGTATATAAACATAGCCTCAACAATTAGAATTTCATGTGATATATCCAACAATATAGGTGTCAGGAAAAATGCTACTCGTACACAGATATTTGTCATAACAGTTGACATAAAATGTTGTGCAAGTGTTTGGATAGTTGCTATTTAAGATGATGTGAAGGGTAAGCAACAAGATCCTGCTATGTGCATATTATGTCAAAGTGCATTCATTACGTATATCTAGCATGACTCTCGAACGTAGTGTGTATACAATGGTGGAAGTTTCACTTCAGATAAAAACAGAGAACAATTAATACTGACATCAGTTTCTCTCATTTCCTGAGGTTGGTATAGAGATCTTATTTGTGTTCCTTGATTTAACAAGATTACATGCATAGGAAAGAGAAGAGATACATCAATACCATACTGTTAATACCCTGAGTGATATGATTCCCGCAAACTACAACGTATCAATCTCTCCCCTCAAGCCTGAATTAAACAACCAATGATGGAATGTGATCTCAAATCAATATTAATAAAATAAATAAAACCTGAGCAACAATCTAAAAATTTTCTTCAGCATGTAGAAAACGCACTTTGTTTTGTCAGTTAAGGTCACCATAGATCTCAGCACACCAGGACTGATCTTGTCAGCTAGAGCACCTTTTTCTGAAATCAAGAAGGATTTCTCTTTCACGTAGCTCTGGAGTTTCTTGGAATCAAAATCCAGGCGTGCTTGATCTAAAAAAATTTTCAATACGATCTATAAGCAATAATAGGATCAGAACTCAACCTAGGTGGAATATGTGTGTGTAGAAAAATATGTTGTATATTGTAGCCAATGAACCGTTTGAATTACTTCAAATGTGATTCTATATAAAAACATAGGCAGGAAAACAAATTCAGGGACGTTGATTGTATTGAATACTGGGATGCATTTCATGTGAACTTCTACTAGTAGTTGTCTATAGAAATGAAGTGTATATATATAAGGTCGAGTTGATTATAATTGAAAGATCACAATCCAGATGGAATTTATTTCGTTTGACCTCAAGCGAACAAGATGATGCAACCAAGTGCAACCTAGAGGAAAATAGCCTTTCCATCAATTAGCACAGTTTTGCATTCCAGTGGTTTTTTAACCTTCCCCTTATAATGTGGCATGCTGATACAATTTTACAACCTCAGGTTACAAAAAATCCATCGTCCCATTCAACCAACTTAATTTTGCTACTTCTTATTTGGGCTTTCATCAGTGAGATCAAATCTAAAATTGCTCTGCACATGTTAATTAATCTCAAGATTTGCAGACTATTGACATGTTCACATCATTAATAAAAGTAAAAAAAAAAAAAAAAATCCTTCTCCTTCGGCAAATTACTAATTGGTTGATAAGACAAATCCAGACTTAGATTCTGCCATTGTCACCATTCTAATTCAACAAAAAACAATAGTAGAATGAAAAGAGAAGAGATGCACCTTTCTCCAATATGGTATGAGCAGCATGAAACGGTATGCTTGCAAACAAATCAGTTCCTGGGAACATTAATAATGTCTTCTCCCTGGAATTGTGATCACCACAAGTTGTACAGACCTCTTTCACTAGTGGCCTCGAATCCACATCCCTCATTATCGACTCAAAAGGCAAAGGGACACTGGTTTTAGTCGTCCTGGCCCTCTTTCTTAGTGCTGTTAAAGCTTCCCTGTTCCCATTCCTCAGTCGGTCAATTTCAACTAACTGCAGTCACAAATATGAGCAAGTCAGCTTATCTTCAATGACAGGAAAATGAAACATAACATCCATTATTAGTTCCAACTACCTCATGCCGTGCCAACAAAAGATTTTCAGCTTCGATTTCAACCTCAACAAGTCCTTGTTGGAATTGCTTCATCGACTCGTTCATTGTGTCCCAACTCCTAATTGATATAATAAGTTTGACTGTTACAAAGCACCGGAGAGAACTGACTGTGTCAGTGCAGGTTGTCAAGCAAGCACTTCCAACCCACACTTGTTTAAACGAAAATTCTAAGAAAAAGGACATTAAGTGACTGTAGAGAAAATTCTCAAAGTAGTTTGGTCAGTTAGAAGAACAATGATATTTCTGAAAACGTGGAATAGGGGGGTTTTGCACTAGTCCATAACATCGAACTAAGTTTGTAAGAACAAAGCACTACAGGTAAACTTCTACTTACTTACAAACCCAAATAGTTCTCACCAAAACTATTGGGTGAATTTTTATGCCAACAGATAGTTGAGAAATTCTTATGCCAGCAGAAAGACAATAGACTGAGCTACAACATTCGTGAGGACACCAGAAACAGCTGGATTACGAAGGTCAAAAAGAGCATGCAAAGTCGGTGCACGGCACATGTATGAATACGATTCTAAAATGTACGACCACAGGATTATTGAAATTCTCAAACAGACACTCGTGAGCATTCAGCACTATCATTTCAGTTCCCAAATTCACAGCCACTATGTATCACGCACATACATACACACAGCCCGTACACCTCACAACCGAACTCAGAAATTTCAAAATTACCGACGTGATCCTAGGGACAAGAGTTTTCACGCGGTAAAAGTTCTATAGCATTCTGGTAGTCCGAAGGCCGGGGATATGAATTCTACGAGTCACAAAGACCAATTTAACATGTAATTACGATGTCTTTACCAGAAAATCGGCGGCTGGTTGTCCGAGGAAGAAATTGAATATGAGGGTGATTGAACGGGTCGTGCGCTCGTGTATGCTGGTTCCTTAAATTTCTGGAGCCTGGAAGGCATTCATTTCAAAACTATTTGAAAATAATCGAAACGAGTTGAGCAGGTTGCTTACGAGATTTCGAAACTCACCAGTCGGTGGCTCACGGAATTGATTGTTGACTTGAGCACGGATAATTGAAATCTACAGTTCTCAGCAACCTCCGGTGAGAACACGTGATCGGATAAGAAAGTGTTGTCAGGGAGGTCTACGGTGGAGTAAGCGGCGGCGCAGTGGAGCTGAGTCAGAGTGGGATGAGCTCGAGAAGGCGGGTGCAGGGTTCGTTTAGCTGGGTCTAATTTTAGACATATACATGGACTTAAGTCTTTAGATGACGTAGATAAACCAAAGTAAAAAAACTCAAAAGTTATTCAATGCAAAAAATAAAATACTAGATCTGGCATACATGCCAACTAATAAAAATGCTCTAATATGTTTTGTTTATTAAAAGAAAAATTAAATTAGGAATAAATGATGAGTGTTTGAGTTTGTACTTGAGTCCAAAATTGACCCAAGTGTAGACTTAGTCTCTTTTTCTTATTGTCACATAAGATAGACTAGGTCCACTTTTAATTGCATTATGAAACATTTTTTTATAGACTAAGTCTATTTCCCACATGACATGTGATTTTTTTGTAAGAGACCCAAAACATTATGGGTGCTCTTAAGAAGTTAGTGCTTCCCGAAGATTTTGTTTAATTTAAGTGAAAATTAAGCTTTCCCTACTGAATAATGCCCACCTTTTTTTTATGAGTAATG
The DNA here is from genome assembly GCA_008636005.1 of Striga asiatica. Lineage (NCBI taxonomy): Eukaryota > Viridiplantae > Streptophyta > Magnoliopsida > Lamiales > Orobanchaceae > Striga > Striga asiatica. The sequence continues at coordinate 220,571 of BKCP01004439.1, read as the reverse complement.
TTATAAGTATATAATACTCTACATAGAGGTGTACATAACATTCACATTAATTAGGTCCTATCAAAAATAAAAAATCAAGTGGACCCCACTCTATATCAGTGTTATTTACACCTCTATGTACATTTATTATGTACTTGTGGTATTTTTTTTTTTTTCAGTTTGCCTACCGAACTTCTAAAATAACTACACTTAACGACTTTCGACAAGGACAGGGCAATTACTAGGGCAAAAACCACCTTTCAGGTATTAATTTTAGACAAACTTTTCATTGTACTATATAGGGCTGCAAATGTGTCGAGCGGCTCACGCTCGAGTCAAAGCTCGACTCGAGCTCGAGTTTGACCGAACTCAAGTCGAGCTCGAGCCCATATTTTACATTGTCGAGCGGTTTAAGATTATGTTAAATTACTAAAATACCTCTTATATATATATTTAAACAGTATAACACAAGTGCTTAATGGTAATTTTATGTTTCCACTTAAAAATTTTCGTACCGAACTCGAGCCGAGCTCGAGCCTCATAAATCGAGTTCGAGCAGCTAAAAAAAAAATCCAATTCTCCTCGATAACGCCAATGCTCGACTCGGCTCGGCTCGTTTGCAGCCCTAGTACTATACCAAACCTCTCATGGTCTCTTATATACTTCAACGAGGAATCCAAAAATCCAATTTAGGGTTACGGCCACATGAGGGAGAAGAAGAAAATTTCGAGTAGAAATAGACTACTTCGAAGAAAAAAATGAGAAAATATGGAAGCAAACTTCCGAGGTAATTTTGGATGAGTATTGTAGTTGTGGAAAGAGGATTGTGATGGTCACTTCTTGGACGGACAACAATCTCGGAAGGCGATACGCAACGTGCAAGGAAAATATATTAGAACGGATATGTTGATCCAACACTATTTCAATAAATATATATATATATATATATATATTTAATTTTATTTTTTTAAATCCAATTGCAGTGGTCGGTGGATTGATTTGATGGTGCATTGATTTGATGTGTTCTGGAATGGTTGCAAATATTGTATGGATTGACCCTCCAATGTGTCCAAGAACTCGACAAATCATACCTCGACTTATGAGACACAAGAACTCGAAAAATCATACCTAGACTTCTGAGATACATTAATTTGGCTGAAATTTAATTGGCAAGCAATAACAAACGAACGAAGTTGGTGTGGTCTGTTGTTTGTCCCATTTTTGTTGCTATTTTTTGTATGTTTTGCGTGTATTTTTCCCCATTTTAGGTCGTTTCTTAGGTGTTACCGGTCCGTTTAGTTGTTTCTCGTGTTTTATCTTTATTTTGGTATGTCTAGAATTTTCTTTGCTTTTCTCTCCACTTTCCTTGATTTTCGTGTTTTTTTCCGGTTTCGTTGGTTTCAGGTCGTTCCGCCAGTTCATGCGACCAAATATGCAGAGGTCGAGTTTTCAGCTCGGACAGTACCCGAGCAACGCGAGCCGAAGGAAAGCAACTTTTGGACCTCCCAGGGCCTTAGCGCCGCTAAGGTTAATAAGGCTAGCGGCGCTACCTTTCTTACCGATAGCTGGTCCAAACAGCTAAGATACCTTAGCGGCGCTAAGGCACCTTTGCGCCGCTAAGGTCTGTTTTGTAACAACCGCGATTTTCTTGGATTTTGAAATGTGGGAGGATAATATCGGGCCTAGGGCATGTTTTTGAACATCTCAGACTTTGTATTTCGTATTTTCACTCCAAAAACTGTTTTTTCACTTAGTTTTCATTGGATTTTAATCTTGGGTAGTGAAAACTCCAAGATAGAACTTGTGGATTCAGATTATTCGTGGTGTTTCGACATTGGATTCGTATTTAATCGTAAGCTTTCTTTTTCATTTTATCTATGATGATGATGGCTTTGATTGATATGTATTTCGTTGTTAAATCTATTATGAGTAGCTAAATTCGTTAACTAGGGCTAGGAGATAATTGTTCCGGTTCAATTTCGTTTGTGTGTATGTTGGTTTCTCAATCTATTCGAGTTGTGCTAAACCTAGGGTTAGATGATTGATCACCATCCTAATCTATTTAATCGATTTTAGAACCGAAAGGGGAGGAATCGATCGATCTTGGCTCGTTTAGAATAGACTTGTTCGGAAACGTATTGTCTATGTGTTAATTGATTCGATGATTGTTCGTTTATGTTTAATTCTCTTGTTATGTGAGTTATTGAGAATGAACCTCTTGATGAATTAGTGTTTCGAGTCATTTATCCGAGTAATTGATTGCTTGTCAAATGTATTGAGAATCGGAAACGATTGTTCCTGACACCCTAGTCCCTTTACCACTATTTGAATCGTGTTTGAAGTTGAGTAATTGAATTACCTTGTTGGAGAATCATTGGTAGTTAATCTCGTAGTTGATAATTGAAAACTCAAATCATTGAATTAGAGTGTTTAAGATCATTTTCTTTTTCTGTGACTGAATATTTGCATAATTTAATCCGGTCAACCTTCCTTGAGAAACGACCCGGTGTTCAAATCTTCCGATTCTACTCCGATAAAAATTACTACAACATCTGTTTTGTTATTTTATGCTTGTTGTACTGTTATTGTTATTTCATGGATCATCATGTTTTTTCTTCTTAATAAGTAGGCATATTTGTAAGGTTTACCATATCCTTTTTTGTCTTTATATTTGATCCCGGATTGGATCAAAAGGACTTTCCAGTCGAAGACCTTTGTGTCCGTAAATATTTATGATCGTTGGTTCATCAAACCTAAATTTTATTCATATAAACTTCCTCACCGACATCGTTTTAAGCATAAAAAAAGAAACGGAAAGAAAGTGTGCGAAGCCAACTTGCTATTGACTCAGCTGCTCGAGAAGAAGCCCTTTTTACGTAGGGTGAGTTGTGTGCTATTGTTACATTTTTTGTTTTGGTGTGAGTTGAAGTGATGTGGTGTGGCTTTGTTGTGCTCTTGTCATTGATTTGTAAAGTGGTTGTTTTCTACGTTGTGTTATTGACATTGATTTGTAAAGTGACATTGATTTAGTGATATATTGGGTTGATGTTGTTGTGTATTGTATTATAAAATTATAAATTAGTTAGATGGAAATAAAATATTACACATTATATGTATGTATTATATTTTAATAATAAATTAAATAATGAGTACACAAATTTTAAAATAAAATATTATACATTATATTTATGTATTATATTTTAATTATAAATTAAATAATGTGTATACAAATTTTAAAATTTTGACCATTAATAAAAATGAATCGATATTTTTTAGGCTATGTAGGATTTGGCACCCAACTCTACACACTAGGGGAATAGGTCCCCATTTGTGATTCATGTAATGGAAAAAACAAAATTAGTGAAAATGGTATTTAATAAATAATCGACCATATAAAATACATAAATATATTATAAATCTATATCTATATATATATAATAAGAATTAACATTTACCAAAAATAGTAGCAAAAAAATAGTTCAAAATTTAATGCAGCCTATAAATAGTAAGTTTCATTATTTTTCTTATTTTTTCTTTAAAAATCATACAACATTAAATGCTACCTTAAATTTCGGGCTTTAATTCATTTTATTATTTAAATTCGGCAAAGATTTATTAAGTGTGTAAGTTTTTATTTTTATTTTTTTCTTAGAAATAATGAACAACATTAAAATCTCGGTTTTTATATTTATAAAATCTCAATTCAAAATATAACAAAAATTTTAAAATCTCAGTCTTTATATTTGTACCTTTAAAAAAAATATTGAACGCTAAAAATATTCTTTAAATTGAATAATCAATCAATTAATCTTAATTTTTTGAAAATTACTATGTTTATTTTGTATTAATATGCATAAAGTAAAAATAATTTATTCATCTTTAGATATATAATTTATAATCTTAATATACTATCATTTGGTGTAGACATTTATTATATGAATCATAAAATATTTTTATTTCTAAAATTAAAAATATGTAAAGAAAATAAGAAAATTTCTTCGGATCAATCGGGTGATTGAACTAGGGTACTGCCCAGGTTGATTGAATTACTTTTAGGTGATATTTAAAATAGTCAAAAAAACTTGACACAACTTGGTTGGTCCCAGGTGACTAAGTTATGTATTTGTTCGACCACACAAAATTGATTATTGAACCTAAATATAAATTTTATATTAAAAATATTTTATTACATGAATGTGATGTAGTCCAAACTTCAAATAATCGTATTAACAATACTTTTATTACGACATGTTTAATGATTTATGAATATTTAGATATCATTTTATTAATATTTATGTGAATTAAATAATATTTTATTATAATATTTATCAATATACAGTAAATATAAGGTTTTCAGAACTGGACCGTCATCAAAACGATCAAATTATTTTATTAAATCACTTGTGGTTTGTCCATATTTTAATTTATAAACATTTTAATATATATATATAGTACTTTTTATAATAAATTTAAATAAATGTGTTACTTAGATATCTAAACAATTTATAAATTCAAATGTTTAAACTAATTGATAAATAATTTATAAATCTTTATTTTATTTAAATATGTAATTTTATTTAAAATAATTTTAAATATAACAAAATTTATTTAGAAAATCGATCCTACCAGTCCAACCGACTGGTGTTGAAGGATTCAAGAGCAAATATTTTATTCCAGCAAACTAGACTGGTTATAAACCGGTTCTCGGTCCATCCGGTCGGACTGTGTCCAACCCGGTCTAATTTAAAAACAGTGGATAAATCATAATTAATGTTATTTATATATTTAATTTATAATACAATCGTAATATTGTTTTTTCGTGCATCGCACGGGCCACGCACTAGTTATATATAATGGTTGATATATTAATACATAAATATATTATAAATTATATATAATGGTTGATATATTTCTCCCACATGCCATTTTTTTTTTCTTATCTGCATAAACTATTTTTATTTATTTTTAATTATTCAGAGCATTACAATTGTTGGATATATTCCAATTTATAGGCTCTATACAAGAATAAAACCTCAGTACAAAATGGACCTTCTGAAAGCTCGAGAATCAGATAGTGCACGAGTAGAGTGAAATTTCGCCGGAAACCTCATGCGAAGCTACAAATCCGTAATGCTAATCCGGCGGCTTTTGTGTCTCAAGAATTCCGGCCATGGCTACCGACGCCTATCCCTTCTGTCGAGCACTCCCATCAACAACACTGATGATTTAGTCAGTTCTCAAACTCAATTTTTTGTTTACCATTTTTTCTTAGTTGATAGAGGATTAGTTTCACTTTTGATCGATTCTCAGGTAGTTGTCGAGGGTAAAGCGAGCTCAAGAACAGCTATTCTCAACAGACCTTCATCGCTCAACGCTCTAAACACATCCATGGTAAGTTTCATTAATTTGCTCACCCTGGGATTAAATTGTGTGTTTGATGTTTCGTAGGATTTTGATTGGTTCTATATGGAAGAGCCGTGCTAACACTACCGGTTTGATTTACGTATTGAGATAAAAAAATATGTGTAACAAGCGTCTATTACTTCTTCTCATTATAATATTGCAAAAATCAACAGTCCAGAATTTTTAACATTTAATCTGGTAATCCGGTTGGTACTAATCTGGCAAAGTAGACTAAATCCTACTCGGAAAGATGTTATGGGTCATGCTCTTTTGATGCAATGTAGGTTGCTAGGCTTCAGAAATTGTACAAGAATTGGGAAGATGATCCTGATATTGGGTTTGTAGTGTTGAAGGTACTTTTCATTTCATATTGTCGAGGAGAAAAAGAAAATTTGCGACATGTACTATATGGGTCTTTTGTCTTTGCAACTTATAGTAATTTTTTTGGTAAACTGCAATCCGAACTTCATGAACATTCATAATTGGTTGTGCATCTTGACCATAGACGTGTGTGGTTTTGCGGATAATTGTATGATCAAGATGTACCAAAATTTGCAAATTTTGTTTGTTCATGAAGTTCAGGTTGCATGTGACCAAGAAAAATTGTTTATGTTGCAAATGTCCAAAAATCTACATAGTACATGTTGTTTATTCTCTTTTTCCCGTCCCGGAGGTTGGACATTCACAAATCACTTCTATCTATGCTTTATTTTTGGATTTTTCCCATCCCGGAGTATGGTCATTCACAAATCACTTCTATCCATGCTTCATTTTTTGCCCCTTCCCACTTTTCTGGAAGCTTGTTACCGTGAGTTATGTAGGTATTTGTACAAGGTAAAGTAGCATAAATTTGGTTCAAATTCTTGAAGGGTGGGGGCAGGGCGTTTGCGGCTGGTGGAGATATTGTTACTCTTTATAATCTGATAAATAAAGGTAATATCAGAACTCTCTCTCTCTCTCTCTCTCTCTCTCTCTCTCTCTCTCTCTCTCGCATAATACGCATGCTGATATGTCAAACTTTATCGACAACAAGAATATGAATATAACACAGTGTAGGAAGCTCTTCACACTTTTTTTCAACGTTTTTTCACATGAGGTGCATTTTGAGTGTTGTTTTTCACCTTATGACCATTATTAGAGCATTGAATCTTACTTTCTCTATCCTGCTGATGAAAATTGAAAAGGCTCTCTTCATTTTATGCAGGGAATCTGGAAGCATGCAAAGAATTCTTCCACACAATATATAGTTTTATATATTTTCTTGGTACTTATTTGAAGCCACACGTGAGTAGCTTTTGTTTACCTGCTTGTGATTGGAGTGCGCGTGTGCAAATACTAAAGTAGAACCTGTTTCCTTTATCCTTCCCGGAACATTAGTTAGAATATTATGAACATTTCAGATCTTCTTTTGCTGCAAGAAAATTCATTCACTGTCTCACAGGATTGTCCTTGCTGTTACTTTCTCTTGGCATCCTTTTGCTCAGTCATGCTATATAATGTATTTACCGAACATAGTTGTAGTAGCTGGGATACGTCTTTGAGTTTACACCCCTTGTGTATGTTGGCTCCTTAATGAACCATTCTCTTAGGATGAGTCATATTTCAAATATCAAAAGTTACATCCATATTTCACTGTCTGGCTTATTAGCATTATTGTTATAATGTTAATGATCACGTATGATGGGTGCTACGAATTTATACTCCATGCAGGTGGCTCTCTTAAGTGGGATTACTATGGGTGGTGGGGCTGGAATCTCCATCCCAGGCACATTTCGGGTTGCAACTGATAAAACTGTATGTGAGGACATGAATGTTAAATGATTTTCCTTTCTTTTCATCATTTTAAATCTTTAAAGATATTCCCATGATGAAGTTTGAGCTAGTTTATGGTACCTTTTGCTGTTATTATCCTAATCTTTCTCTGGAAATTGGACCAAGACTGATTTCAGTTATTGCAGATTTTTGCCACACCTGAGACATTGATTGGTTTTCATCCAGATGCAGGAGCATCCTTCTACCTCTCCCACCTTCCTGGTTATTTGGGTAAATTCTGTGTATAAACATGTTGTTTCACTCTATGCGCCAATTTGAAAGATTCGCTTTGCTTTGTTTTGCGAGTCCCTTTTATTTCATATCTAAATTTTTTGACTCGGGTGGCTGCTAATTACACCGATATCTACTGCCAATCTCCAGGAGAGTACTTGGCTTTGACCGGGGAAAAACTGAATGGGGCTGAAATGCTATCATGTGGGCTTGCAACTCACTTTTCTCATATCACGGTCCTTCAGACTAATCATTTTATTTCCTATTGTCTTTTCTTCTTTAAAAATAAATTTTCCTGATTTTTTTTTATTTATTTATGTTTAGTTTTTATTTTTATGCAGAAACTCCCTTTGGTTGAAGAACAACTGGGAAACTTGGTGACTGATGATCCTTCTGTTATTGAAACTTCTTTGGGAAACCAAGGAGATAGTGTCCATCCAGATCAGACTAGTGTTATTCAAAGGTAACTTTTTGTCTGACTATTTCTATTAAGTTAAATCTCACTGGAAGATTCTAATTTTCACCATGAGTAGGCATATGCCAACTGCTCTTATGTAGTACCCTTCAAATAATATTTGCGTTTTATCAGATATTTTCCTTGAAATTGCTGCTAGCTTTCTGCTTGACGATCTTTGATTGTTCTCTTGAAAGCAATTGATTAGTTCAAAGATTGATGTGTGCACTGACTGCTTGTGCGTTTTCTGGGTTGTAATCATTGAAGTTAATATTTTCTGTCACATTCTGATAGGATTGAAAAAATTGATCAATGTTTCAGCCGAGATACAGTTGAAGAAATTATTGAATCATTGGTAAGCATGCAATAACTACTATTATTTTTGCATTTCACTGCTTTTGGAGAACGTCTGTGAATCATCCATCTTGAATATCCTCTGAAAGTTCTATTTGGAAAATTTTGCATTTCACTGCTTTTGGAGAACGTCTGTGAATCATCCATCTTGAATATCCTCTGAAAGTTCTATTTGGAAAATGGTTAGCGCATTTATAATTTCTGAATTATTCTGAAAATAGATTACTATTTCTTTTCGTGGTAGATTCCGAGGAGTCCTAGAATTGTTAATATAGTATTTCAAATGGCATATTCCAGATTTCAGTCGTGACTATATTTTGTGAGTTAGGAAAATGAAGCATCCAAAACAAATGACATTTGGTGCCAGACGACATTGAAGAAACTTAAAGAAGCTGCACCATTGAGCTTGAAAGTTACTTTAAAATCTGTGAGTCCCTTACAAACATTTTATTAAATCCTTGTTTTCTAGTATTCAATTTATTTTTGGCTTTTGGCTTACTTTGAAGTAAATCCTGGTTCAGATACGAGAAGGTAGGTTTCAAACTCTGGATCAGTGCCTTGCCCGTGAGTATAGAATGTCCCTACAAGGAATATCTGGGCAGATCACTCGTGATTTTTGCGAGGTATAATTTTATTTTTCCTTTTTCTATTGTTTTTTCTTGTACTTTTCACAAGTACAACTACTTCTTTCCTCGCGAACCTACTCATAATCTATTTTTGTTAGGGTGTTCGAGCAAAGCTGGTCGATAAAGATTTCAAACCCAAGGTACAAACTCTCTGACTTCTTCATGATCAAGTTGTATACAT
>BKCP01004439.1:157764-208895 GCA_008636005.1 Striga asiatica | reverse complement strand
AAACTCCACGAACTGCGCAAGTTGGTAACTACTACTATTTAAAACATCTCGCCCTGTGAATACCGGAAAAAAATCGAAGTGTGGCATTTTTTTAGATCAGAACGCATAAGCTATTGATATATAATCACAACTTCAGACAGTGAAAAGGTAAAAAAATAAATAAATAAATCAATGCATACGAGTTGGCAGCCTCTTTAAAACCCTTTTCAATTGCTGGCACAAAATTAGAGGGTATAGCTTGTCCCACAAGCATGTTCTCGAATTCAAACTTAGTACCAGAGCCCGGTGGAAGTGGTTCCATATACCTGCCAGAAAGAGAATTTTTCTTTTTTCAAAGAGAATGAAAGAGGAAAATTTCAGAATAGATCACTAATAAGTGTGAACTTGCCCGATAACCCTTCCGTATTGACCTTGTCCCCCACTCTGCTTCTTGTGCAGATAGTCGAACTCAGCACGCTGGGTAATAGTCTCTCTGAAGTTGACACGTGGCTTCCCAACAATTGCATCAACCTTGAATAACCCACGAAAAATATTATGATGATATCAAGCTAATAAAATTCTTTCCTTATTACTGAAAAAAAAAAAAGACAAAAACCTTGTACTCCCTCCGCATGCGCTCGACATATATATCCAAATGGAGTTCCCCCATTCCTGATATAATAGTCTACACATAAAATCATTACAATGAGAATACATTTTTTTGTACAGCACATTCATAGATATCAGGATTTTTTTTTAGTACGTGGAATGTTGAAACAGTAGAAGTCATACCTGGCCACTCTCTGGGTCTAAACCAACACGGAAAGTGGGGTCCTCTTTCTGAAAGCGATTCAAGGCTTTCGAAAACTGTCAAATGAAGATTTATGTAAGTGAATATATATTCCTTGATAAAACCAAGTTTTACAATCATGTAATGAAGTAACACTATCCAAACGTTATATATATAATATATATATTAGTGACTCACATTTCCTCCAGAATCTTTCGAGACTGCTGATATAGCCAATGACATAACTGGCTCAGGCACACTCATGGAAGTCATGGTGTATTTGACTGACCCGTCAGTAAATGTATCCCCTAGTAACACAGTGTAGAAGCAAATAAAATTAAGTTTCAGATGGTAAGACGGGAAAAGACAGAACTCATGATCGACACATTACGGTTTACCTAAAAACAAACCGAGCTATTCAAGGCTAGCGAACAAAGGGGAATTATGTGAAAAAACTTGTGTGCTATTGTAATAGTACCTGAAGCACAATCTACACCAAATACAGCAACTATTTGTCCTGCGTGAGCTTGTTGAATGTCCTGTAGAAGGGGGGAAAAGAATAAATGATGAAAACAGGGCCTAGAAAATGAAAAGCATCTCATAAAGACATGATAAAGAGATCACGTGTATAAAAAACCAACAATGTCATTTCATCAGAACATAAACAAATCGAATTTCATTTCCCCAGGAGAATCCAGAAATCTCATTTCAGAATCACAATATACAGCTAAATCAGGTCCTATGACTAACCTCCATTTCGTTTGAATGCATCCGAACCAGTCGAGGGACCTATAAGAAAGTCAAATAAGGGGTCAGGTCTCAGCTTTCCAGAAACAGCCCAAATGCTTCAATTTCACTAATCTCCAGATGAAATCATCTTATAAAACCGGGCTGTATTTTCAGAAAAATAAATGGGTACTACCTTCACAAGCTAGTTTACACTTTAATGGGTACTACCTTCACAAGCTAGTTTACACTTTAGATGCATTGTCATATTGACAGTACCTTCAAAAACCAAATTTTATAAAATATTATTCTGACAACAAGCTTACCTTAACTTTTTTGCCGGTGTTTACATTAATTATAAAATCGCCCTTCTTAATGATACCTTCATATATTCTACAACAAAGAAAAAAAAAAGACGAAGAAGGAAGAGTCAGTGAAGAGATCTTTACACTGAAACTGGATATAAGAAATTCATATGCAAATGTCCCTTTACAAAGAAAGAGAGAAAAANATCTATATGCATACCTTTTCTTCATTCTTAGTTTGGTCAAGAGCATAGTTACTAACTTCAGAAGGACACGGCAAGTAGCTAAGTACACCATCAAGAAGTGGTTGGACTCCCTGTAATCACAAAGTCAGTAACAATGAACTGTAACTTCAACATAAAGAAAAGGTGGTGGAAGCCAAGAAATGGGAAACATGTTGGAATTTACAAATTTGTCACGGAAATGAGATTTCATTTTATGACAATTGTGGTTGAGAACAGTGATTCTATTCAGTTATAGTTAATCCAAAAGTAACAAAAAGTTGTGCACTGGAATAGCTTGCAGCAGCAGGCTTACAAAACGATCGTGCCTAAAATGAAATAACCCACCTTATTCTTGAAAGCACTACCCATGAACACGGGCACAAATTTCCGTGCTACAGTAGCTCTACGGATAGCTTCCTGTGGAACAAAAACATGATCCGGCAAAGGTTTAAGGAGTAGTCTTAAAGCTAATGTTGAGTTAGATGAAAAGGTAAGCATACTACGAGAATCACATTTTAGCTTTTCTGGGATGGATAACAATTCCATACCTCGAGTTCAGCAGCTGATATAGGTTCATCACTAAGGAATGCTTCAGCAAGGTTATCATCAACCTCTGAGACAGCTTCAATTAGTTCACGTCTCTTTTCTTGAGCTAATTCTTCAAAATTAGCAGGAATATCTTCAATCACAACATTCTCACTGGCAAGAAAAGAAATAAAATTTTGATGAAAAAAAAAGAAGCAAAATAGGCAAGAACTCTAAGCATCAGCCACGGGCTAGTTTACATACCCACTGGAACCATGAAAATAATTAGCTTTCATGTTGACCAGGTCAATGAGACCTTTGAAGTCATCTTCCAAACCAATTGGAATCTGCACGGCAGCACTGTGGTGTCGAAGTTTAGCTCTCGCCTGTAGAAAGAAAAAGAAAACATGCAAGCTCAGGGGTATTAATGATTTCAAGAAGCAATCGCTATGCTCTATATATGTCTGCTCAGTATATTTCGAGAATGCAATATGGGAAACATGAAGCCTAAGATGAGTGCTAAACTCGTCATGAGTAACAACATCATATAATTCACATTCCATTGTGAACAATGGCTCACCTTATTATATTATGTATCTATCTTCTATTACTATAAATAGCGATCCTTCTTTTAAAAGACGTGCGCACGCACACACATGCACAATGTCGATCTTCCGAGTGTTTTGACTATGGTACATTCACAAAAAAGATTGCCTAACCTGATTTAGAACTCTCCATGGATCGGCCCCCATTCTATCCAGCTTATTTATAAAAGCAAGTCTTGGGACCTCATATCTTCTCATTTGCCTGTCAACAGTGATTGATTGACTCTGTACACCACCAACACTACACAGGACAAGAATGGCACCATCAAGTACACGCAAAGCTCTCTCCACTTCAATAGTAAAATCGACGTGGCCTGGTGTGTCGATTATATTAACCTGAAATTGCAGTAATACAGTAAAAACCGACAGATACACCATTGTTTTCCATTACATTGCCAACATAATTTCTTGATCACTTTCTCATAACCAATTTAAAAGCAGAGAAAGGATAATCGCTTCAGGACTTCTTCAACCAAAAAGAAACTAAATTGCTTGGCTAATCCATGTCCGAATTCAATGCTTAAATCAGGGTTTTAGAAGTAAAATCATAGATGGGCAAACAAGTTACATCAATTGTAGCCTATCTAAACTGGTCCGAATTAACCATAGCATAATATAGATGTGAAATAAATCGACATTCTTGGCATAATTCACACGTAATTCAGATCAAACATCACTTGACTATCGATATCTAATGAAACCACGTACCAAAGCGAAAACATCGAAATACTGAGTCTAGAAAACAGAAAAAAGATGACAATTTTCGCTCGAGAAACTTGAGCGGGTTGTAAGTAAACTGAAGGTGGAAAGGAGTAAAACCTGATAGTCCTTCCAGTTACAGTATGTCGCAGCAGACTGTATGGTAATCCCTTTCTCTCTCTCCAAATCCATGGAATCCATCTTCGCCCCAACTCCATCTTTACCTCTCACCTCGTGAATCTCGTGGATCCGACCCGTGTAGTACAGCACCCGCTCCGTGAGCGTCGTTTTGCCGGAATCTATGTGAGCTGAAATCCCGATGTTGCGAAGCTTCTGCAGGGACTCTTTCCACCAGGCCTCCTTCTCATCCCTCAGCCGCGCGGCGGCGGCGCTCCCGGCAGAGAAACTACGGATGTGGAAATTTCCGGTCAGCAGAGCTGCCGTGAATGCCCGCGACGGCGCGGGGCTGGCGGATGTGGTGCAGAGGGAGTAGAGAAGGCGCGTCGGAGAGGATCGGGCCGAACGTGATGCCATTTTTGCTCGAGGGTTAAACCCTGCTCAGCGGAAAGTAGCAGCTAATCGAGGGAATGGAAATGGAAAAAGGTGAAGACTTTGTGTGAGTGGGTTTTACCAGGGTTTTTCAAGATTTTTTTCCTTTAGTGAAACAGGAAATATATATAAGTTACAATAAAACCCAAAAAAAGGTAGAATAACTCTAACCCTGGGTTTTTCAAGATTTCCTTTGGTAAAACAGGAAATAACAATAAAACCCAGGAAAAAAGTTCGAATTACTCTACTTTGTTTATTTGGTTGTTTAGCTGTTTAGCTAACGAGCCGAGCTCGGTTTAATACGGATAAGAATAAAACCTAAAACCAAGAAAAAAATGTAGAATTACTCAATCTCGATTTATCAACTCATTTAGTGTTAGGACCAACAACACAATCTCAGTTCTCCATCAAGCCCAAATAGGATTTCATTCTAAAACCAATGAGTTATAGAAGAAGTAGCCCACCAAGCTTATATATTGGACTTGGAACTTTTTTCCATGTGGGATTGGTAACACACCCTACATTTAGTTAATAATGAATCTATCTAGGCTGAACAAACAGTTCATCTTTGAACTGTTCGGCATTGGCAGGGACACTATTATTCATAGTGTTCAAAGGTATATATATGTACATAAATGATTGTATGAGACACTGAGAGGTGTGAATAGAATTGGCCATTCCAGAGTGATACGGTCCTGCTACTTGTTTAGTTGTTTTGTTCAATGTCATCTTATTTTGTTTTTACTTTATTTCATTTTCAATCTGTATAAAGTTTGAAGTTTCATGTGCTTTGACAATCGCAATGGTAAGTATGATGCACATTGTTTGATTTATGAATGAATACATCAAGATATTGCAATGAAACTAAACACAAAAAGATTGTTCAAACAGTAAGTCTACAAATTGATCAATTAAGAAACTATCGCATCAATTAAAACAATTGTGCTCAATTGGAAAATGTATTTGGAAAGGAAACAATGAAAAGATCGGCCTACTGTTCTTGAGATGAACTGTAGTTTACAGTGTCCAAAAGTATCAAACAATACTTCANGAAAAAAAAAAAAAAAAAGAAAGAAAGAAAAGAAAAACAATGGTTTCTCTTGAATGGAAAATGGAAATTTAAAGAGTCACAGTTTGTAGTTGAAGATTGTTATGGTTATCCTCGTGTGAAGAAGAAGATGACTCGGGCTTCGTGTGTTGCTCGGCTGCACTCATTTCTTGCACTGCCGGAGGTTCTATGACAGTGGCATCAGGTGAGATATTATCCGTAAGATGATGTTTCATCTCTCTGTGCTCTTGGCAGATTGCGCACCAATGGAGGCAGCAATGCACCATGCATGGATCACAAGGCGAGTTCTGCAAATCCAACACACACAGTTTTTTTTTTTTTCCAAGTAATGAAATACGGACAATAGACTAATGTGAAAGCAGAGATAATGAAGTGACAAATTTGTTCTCGATTTTTCTAACCACTTAAAACGAATTCATCAATTTATTGATGATGTAATATTGAAGAATCTTGCAGCAAGAAATATTATATATTTCTGTGTAACATTCACGTATTCTCAATACTAACATTGAGGTTCATTCGGAACACTCACCAGAAAAAAAAAAAAATGATTAGTTTATGAAAATAACATATATTATATAGACAAAGAAGAAGTTCAAGAAAAATGAAAATCACCTTGAGATGATATTTCCTTTGCAACAGTTGCCGACCCATTCCTGTGTAGATGCCGCAAACCCACCAAGCAAACAGCAAGCCTTCGGTAAGAAGGCAAGCTGTGTCAGGATCTATCCCATGGCATGTGGCTGTAACGACAGCAAGGGCAATACCTCCCTCCACACATATTGCGTGACCAATGCACGCACTTTGTTGAGTTATGTTCTCGTTAAAGGTTTCCACATTACGCCCGAATAGCACACAAGGACAGAATAGACCAGTCAGACCTGGAATTTTGACAAGATAGTCTCGTTAATATTCAACTCATGTTCCTCAAAGAGATGAAATATATGATACCTGAAAGATGTAGTTTGATTGAATGTTGTTTGATACTTTTTATTAAGGTAGGAAATTATTTTGTCCCCGGATGCAAGAGTTATCCAGTTTTCCAAAACTGCACACTATTATCTCACTAGTAATCATACTCGATCATTTTCTTGTATTTATCATTTCTAATCAGCATATTTTCTTTCCATGCCCCATTGCACTTAAAATTCATTTTCATACAAAACTTGAATTGATCCACTATTCTTTAGCAGCAAGAGAATGAAAAAGAGAAGTATAGCCAGTTACTCCCTCAGACACTTCTGTTCAGTAATATGCCCGTAACAAATTGGTAAAAACACATATCACGATATCAGAATTTTCATGGAGTATGAAACTTTTGTCAGGATTTTCTTAGAGGAACACAAACAAGGAAATGAGGACTCACAACTTTCATGATCTTCAGTACATCCGAAAATGCCTGTCATCCAGTCCTCATCAGCTGGGGGTGAGTAGGTTGGTGGTAAAGTTTGTCCACATTGTTCGCATTTAGGAGCATTTAACTGTTAAGAAAACCCATAATGTAACATCCTAAAATATATAGTTTCGAAATATATAAAAAAAACATAGAAAGCTCCACTTTCTTTTTAACATCAGAACAATTAATATGAAATTTGACGACCTATATTTCAGACCTACATATTATATCAGATAATATGGACAATAAACAATAATCCCACTAATACTTTGCACACTACACCAGGCAGCTATACACAAGTAGTATTGACGACCTGCATAGGACCTTCTGATCAGAGTGTAAAAAAACGATCACCAGTGCATAAATCCTTCGTATAATACAGGCGAACCTCCATGATCCAAAAAAATATCAATTGCATCTCAAACCATTTAGATTATAACTCTCACTGGTCTCTCCTCTAAATGAACAAAAACTCAACCATCCACAATTCTAATGACACAGATTTTCAAATCAAGTGATCATTGATTGAGTTATAACCATATAGAATCAAAATGAACCTTAATTTGGGCACACATTATACTTTTTTCCATTTCTAATCACCAAAATTAAGATACCAATGATCCAACTCTCTTGCTCAAACACAAACCAGAGACTCGTGAACAATGGCAACACTCAGAGAGGAATGACTAAGTACAAAATCAATCGTCAAAACGATAAAATTCAAGCGTCGAAATCCAAAATAACAAAAAATAAAAAATAAAAACGTGAAAAGTGTCCTGTATTTATTTACCGATTAAATCAAGGAAAATGGAAATCAATGGGTACCTCTTCAACATTGATCGGCTGATTTAACTCGCCGGGGGTGATGTTCTGCAAAGGCTTCTGTTTTTTGGTCAGCTTAACGTAAGTCCCCTCCGCCATCTCAAACTATCACCGATTCACCTATACATAACACACATTCAAATATTCACGTTAAAAACAAAAAAAAAAAACATCGTCAGCGTGAAAACTTCAAAAGGTACTCTCAATAAGATCATATATTTCTGCCATATATATATAAACAAAAATGGTGTGTATCAATGACATTTTAGAGATGTGAAGGTCGTACAGGAAAAATGGTGCGAATTTACAGGGATGGCTCAGTGGTTTTTATTTTATTTTTTTCCTATTATATTTTCTCTCCTTTTATACCTTTTCCATTATTTTATTTTAATTATTTTCTTTTATTTATTTAAAAGGCAATCAGTAATCACTAATCACACAATTTGCACTTCTTTGCCGATGTGTTGTTAGGCAGCTGCTAACTAGGTAGGGTAGTTATAGGAAATTTAACATACATATTCATAACTATTAATGGAATTGAATAAATCCTAAACTTATTAATTTGCACATAAAACTTACAAGAGTCCAATGATTTGTATTTGTTTCTCTCTTCCGCGTCTCGATGTTGAGAACTTGTAGGAGCCGAGAGAGATAGAATGGCTTGTAGTAGTATATATAGGAGGAGACATATGATCCTAATCCTTCTAACATTCTTCATGTTCTACCCTAACTTATTGTCTAGGTCAAACATTAACTCTTTAATATTAGAATAGTAATAATTCATTTAATACATATTCACCTTAATTAAGTTTGACTATTAATTCAATTGGGTCCAACTAATTATATAGTCCACATTAATCGAAGAATATCAAATATTCTTACAACAGTAACATTGATTATTTTGGTTAAATAAGTCTACTAGGTATATTTCAATTTTGAATTTTGATTTTCTTAAGTTAATTGCAATATCTAATTTCCAATAGAAATGTATAACTATATTATTAAGAAATATCATATTTTTATTTATATTATTTTTAAATATGATATAATATGAATCTTGAATTTATATTATTCTATGTATTACTAGTTTTTTCTTCACCCCCTATAGTGATTAATTGTAATGGCAGGTATTTACATAATCTATACTTATATAATAAGAATTAACATTTATCCAAAATAGTAGGTCAAATTATGGTCAATGTCTGATTTGCATTAAATATTTTCTAAAACCGGTAAGTTTTTGTCCTTTTCACACTTCTCATTAATTATGTCTTTTTCACACTTCTCATTAATTATGTCTTTTTCACACTTCTCATTAATTATGTCTTTTTCACACTTCTCATTAATTATGTCATTTTCACACATCTAATTAATTCATCAATTACGACATAATTATCATAAATCATTCCATCTGAGCTTTTATCGTTAAAATGTATAGCGATCTGTTATGACCTTATCCCATTGATATTTCCATGAAGCGTCTGTTGATGCTCGAAAATTGATCAACATGGGAGGTTCAGAATTGTTTGTATATATTGAATTTGGCTGTGATTTTTGTATGAATTTTCCAAGAATTACTGTATTTTTCCTTCTGTATTACTGTTGAAGAAACATACAGAATTAGGAAGCCTAGAGGAAATTTTAGGCGGTGCCTCCCCCCTTAGAGATAAGATAGGAAAAATAATAATAGCGCCCCTCAGACTTATCTATCCAGGTCCATCATTGGGGATATATATATATATATATATATATGTTTAATGGGCCCGATATTATCACAAGCGGTATTATTTAAGGCCCAAAAAATAAAATAATTGATATAATACATATCCACGTGTAATATTATAATAGGCTAGGCCAAAATTTGGTATCAACAGCGTCCTTATCGCATTCTATTTTTTGGTAACCACTCTATATCAACAACCGGATATTTGGTTAATGATAGCACACGTCTTTATTTCAAGGAGTGAATATTCTTTGACCATTAACTAATCTGAACTGATTGCCTTGACTTTTCAATTTTTAAAAACTCTTTTTTTTTAAATATTTCGGCTTAAGATTCGGATTTCATTATACAAGTCATCGGATTGTTTGAATGAAAACAAATAAAAAGAACACCAAAAACAGGTAGCCTTATTCATATAACCAATCCTAAAATATTAGTTTGTTCACCAAAAAGAGACAAATTCCAGAAATCCTAATATATTAGTTTGTTCACCAATCCTAAAATATTAGTTTGTTCACCAAAAATATTAGTTTGATTTTTAGGATTTGTCTCTTCTGAAAATATTAGTTTGTGATAATGAGGAGTTACCAAATAATCAAACTCATAATGTTGTGTACAAGGAGGTTTTTAATAATATATGATTGTTACCGAACTTTTTATGATTCAACAATGTTCCTATGTATTTTAATGATTTCAATTTCGATCCTAATGCACATGAGTTTATATTATTCTTCTAAATTTTACATCCCGTGCATCGCACGGGTTACGTACTAGTATCACACTGAAACAACGAGTTTAAAAAGAAACAAGAAATTGAGCAATTTAAATATCACACGTGCATATATCTAAATTCGTAAAATACACTCATACCCTCCATTTACATGTCAAGATCTCAAAGACTTAACAATCATAGCCACATTATACAGTATATTAATTCTCTACCACATCACCTGAAAGACATAGTAACCTGTTACTAATACCTCCAAATAAGCAGAGATCTGAAGAACAACTTTATCTCTACTTGCTCCCAAAAGTCCAACTCAAGGAGAAAAAAAGATCCAAAATTTAATCAATTTTCCCCTCTGAAGTATCTCAAATAGATACCCAAACCCCAGAGAACCGCAGAAATACACAACATTATTATATGCTTTTCAACCTATAACTAAACAATGTATCTCCCAATCATATTATGGTCCCGCAATTTTACAAAGCTCCGCATTCTAAATTCAGCCAGAGCTTGGGGCCCACCGCTTAACTTTTGTGCAGCAGATCCCTGGTTTGTGAGCTTTTGAATAACGAAAATTCCTTAGCCTAAACAAAGCACAAGTTAGCAATATCCTAATCCAACATACACAAGTACGCGTGGTTCGACACATTTTCAGCAAATTTGGATGAACATAAGGCACCAAAATTTTGAAGCGAGAGAACAAAAATGTAGTTCGGGAGAGATAGATTAGCATTCCCTGTCTGTAAGATTTACGCGCATTTATCCATTATTGTGACCCAATCTATAACTTTCTCGACTCAATAGATGCATTTAAGCTGAGAGAGTGAAATAATCCAAAGCAAGTGAAGAAGCAATTTATAAGTTCTGAGATGTAACCTTCTCATCAATCAACATCAGTTTAACTCAATTGACTGTTCAATATTCGGACAACAGCATCAAGTGAGTCATTCCTGTCAGTTGCTTCGAGCTCTCATACCTGAATTCAGAAACGATAAAGAAAACTAAATAGAGCAACAAGTTTACACCATTGAACAAATCCATCTATAGGTAACACGATAAGTACACAGAATATTAACAAATCCAACAATTCCAATTGCATGTAAAGAAATTTATGATCATTCTCACAGCTAGACCCCGGGATATTGTCACAAGTTCCTAAAAATTGTAGGGGGGATATGATACTTAAACACTATTTACATCAAAACCAACATGCCCACCGCATTACCTACCATGCTTAAATTGGAAAAGTTAAGCATATGATGTGATGAGAAATCTTACAAACCAAAAAGGCAAGGGATACATATAATTTATGTGTGTGCATAATAATATGTGGCCTGTACTTACATAGCATCCCTTGCTGATGCAAAATCATCGTCAAGAAGCAATGCACGCTCGTCTCTGTACACACGAAACACAACAAAAACTGTAAATTGAGCTCACTCAGGATATTACAACAGGCACACTGAAGAACTTATGAACTGTTGGCCATTGCAAAGAGTTTCCAAACATGATGTGAAGTACACACTAAGGGCTCAAATGTCGTTTAGTTGTTCCAAACACATATAAGCAAGAAAATGAAACATGATATCAATAATGACAATAGCGAGATACCTCATCTCAATGAGTTTCAATTAGCTCTAGTTGCTCCTCAACAAGCACTTTCGCAACTTCGGTCCGCAAAAAGCATACTATGTATGTGAACCAACAGATAATGTAACCGAAGGATATAAAACATGAGTGTATTAATAGGCAGTAACTAGTAACTAAACGCCACATTATTTTAGTACAATATTTTTATTTAAACTTGAAAGCATATAGATATTTGAGAATTAGATATATTCAAATCATCAAATCTCAAAAAATGATGGATCGAAAAGCATTAAAGTTTTCCATGTGTTGTAGCAAGTCAACTATTTCTTCGGGAAGGAATAATGTGTACCTTCGGCAGCTGAATTGTTGCCAAAGAGGCTGGCCGTCTCGCCTGCGCCTGAAGAAGATGAACCAAAAAGGCTAGGTGCGAGAGCTCCACTAGAAGACGAGCTAAATAAGCTTGGAGCAGGGGCTGGACCCGACCCAGAACCGGAGATAGAGGCGTGCGCAGCGGGTGGTGAAGATCCAAACAGGATTGGAGTGGGGCCGCAGCCGAAGCAGATCCGAATAGGCTCAGGGAGGTGGCGGCGCCCGTGGCTGATGACGACCCGAATATGGACGGGGCGCCAAAAGGAGCGGCGGCGGCGGAAGAGGACGCACTTAAGAGGGAGGAGCCGCCAAAAATGGAGAGGTGTGGGGGGACCGAAGTCGCGGAGCCGAAGCCAAAAGTAGGCGCGGATGATGCGGAGCTAGGGTTGGAGAGACCGAGTGAGAATAAAGGGGGGAGACGAGAATGCGCTGGACGATGAGAAACCCGTGCCGGCCATTGCGGCGGTGGTGACGGCGGTGGAACGACGGACGTGGATTTGAAATTAAGCAAGAGTTATACAATTTGTTATTTAAAAAACAACAATTTAGGAGCACGACACACGTCGCGCAAATGCTTCTCGCTGAAAGAACATGTGCATTGTCACGCTATAAACTAGGGTATTAGAGTCATTTCCCCCGAATTTTAAAAGAGCCTCCACCGAACTGCAACTCCACAGGCACAAACTCCAAACCACCGCTGGCGCTGGCGAAAACATGGACTACAAGCAGAGACTAATCGTGGCAGCGAGGTGCGTCCATGAAGGGGACTCACGCGCCGCCGAGGGAGCACGTTTCGACACCTCCGAGATCGAGATAACGGCGGAGCTCAAGCCCCATCAAGTCGAAGGTGTTTCGTGGCTCATCCGGCGGTACCATCTCGGAGTCAACGTCATACTCGGTAGTTAAAGAATTCATGTGCAGCTAATGTTGTTCAGAGCGTTGCTACCTAGGTTTTTATCTGATTTTCTCTCGGCTGTGTTCTTATTATTGTTATTAATTTCTCTTGCAGGCGATGAGGTGAGTTCTTTACTCTTTCTTTCAAAGTATATTGTACTGGCAGTGGAAGGTGACAGTTGGCGGGAATCGAGTCATAGCTGTGGTATATGAGTGTTAAATAGCCTGGCCACTATGTATATGATGGTTATAGCAGTCATTGTTAAGACTAAATTGTGGGAGCTGTTGTAGTTGATATTTGAGGAGCATTAGCATAATACTGGATTGACATAAACTCCAATGGAATTTGTAGCTTCAATTTAGAGACGGAGAAGCTGTAAGGTCCCCTGAATTAGTTTATTGGATCTGATTAGATGCTATGTTTCAGTGTGATATGTCAAATTTATATAAATATAGTTACATTTTCATGTTTGGAAGTGCTTGTAATGTTGACAAGAGTGATGGCCTTTGAACTTATGTTGTTTATATGATGTTTCAAGAGTCCAGACAGTTTATGTGGTGTGGTGCAGTACTCAAGTTTGGCTAGATCTTTCTATCTATGCATTTTGAACTCAGTAGAATTACATCTTTTGTGGCATTACAGTGGTACTATATTAGACCTTTAGGAGAAATATCGATGACTTGAATGCTTCAGTTGTCTTTATGTTCAGTAAATTGGGATAAAGGGCCTAATTTAAGGGTTTAAGAAAATCAGTGCAATTTTTGGTTGCTTTACGCCTTAATGGTTTCTCTTTTGCAAATGATTTTCCTATAGATGGGACTGGGGAAGACTCTGCAGGCTATCTCTTTTTTGAGTTATCTCAAAATATGTCAGAAGTCCCCTGGTCCATTCTGTGAGTAATTGAGTATATAATTTTACCTTTATTAGATATTTTTATTATGGGATTTCCTATTTCATCAATTACATATTTAAAACGGCCACTGTAAGATTTTGGATGCTACGTGCAGTGGTGTTGTGCCCTCTTAGCGTGACTGATGGTTGGGTGTCTGAAGTGGCCATCTTTGCTCCAAAACTGAGACTGATTCGTTATGTTGGAGATAAAGAACATAGACGTAAACTGCGTTGCGAAATGCATGAATATGTCAACAAGATGCATGTGAGTACATCCTTTCTAGTGTAATAGAAATATATACGCCCAAATTTGAAGGTAAAATGTTGTCAATTTTATTCTTCACATTCTGTTTTCTTGTTTTTCACAGGTCCCAGCATTGCCATTCGATGTGCTTTTGACAACTTATGACATAGCATTAATTGATCAGGACTTCCTCTCGCAATTCCAATGGCATTACACAATAATTGACGAGGCACAGAGACTCAAGAGTCCTTCCAGTGTATGTCTACTAAACATAAGATAGTTTGATCAGTTGGGCCTGATTCATGCATTCTCCTTTGTTTTATTTTTTTATCCTTAAGCTGCTATCACAGGCTTCTCCTTGGCGAAATTCCAACAGGTTCTCTATGCAGTTTTAAGAGACCGGTTTATCATGCCACGAAAATTGCTAATGACTGGAACACCCATTCAGAACAATCTCGCCGAGCTTTGGGCTTTGATGCACTTTTGTATGCCTATGATCTTTGGAAAGCTGGAGCAGTTTTTATCTTACTTCAAGGAAGCTGGAGATCCTTCATGTAAAGTTATCATCTGCATACTTTTATATGTCTCAGAATGCCATAGGTCTCTTGTTGTGACTCAAATATCTGACAAAGTTGATGTACAAATGCCATGGTCTTCAAAGATAATGGGTTAAATATAGTTGCATATTAATGTAATACTTCATGAAGCAGGTCAAGATGCAGCAAAAAAGAGAGAACAATTTAAGATCTTAAAATACTTGCTTGGAGCATTTATGCTTCGGAGGACCAAGTCTAAACTTATGGAGTCTGGAACTCTGCTGCTGCCCCCTGTTACTGAAATTACTGTGTCAGCTTCTTGCATATCTCTTTATCTCTTTTATTCTTTTTATTGGTTTAACTGGGTTCCGAGTTGACTGAGCTTGGTGATATTTTTACGTATTAAAGCTGCATTTCGACTTCGAGTGAATTTTGGCTAAGCGTCATTCTTTTTCGACAGAATGACTCCTTTGACTCCTCTACAGAAGAAGGTTTATGTGTCTATACTGAGGAAGGAACTCCCCAAGCTGGTTGCACTTGCTTCGGGAGCTTCTAATGCGCAATCGTTGCAAAATATTGTAAGCAGTTATATATTTCTGCATTAGCTTATTCCTGTTTGGTATGTTTCATTGCTTTATTGTACTTGTTGCTATCAGATGGCTTTCATGGTGAAAATTCAGATGCTGGTATATTCTAATTCTCTTGCAGGTAATTCAGCTTCGGAAAGCATGTAGTCACCCGTACCTTTTCCCAGGTATTGAGCCCGAACCGTATCAGGAAGGCGAGCATCTGGTTCAGGTAGTTAGACTACTACTTCAGTAGTATTTTGGTTAAAAGAGATGTATCTTATGTCTGAGGAGTGAGGACTGAAAATGAATCCAACCATTTACAGTTGCCTGATGCTAAACATTACCAAGATAATGGAATAATGCATTTAATCATTCATTTGAAATGAAGGCACATCTTTGTCTGTCTCCGACATTTTTCTCACTCTATATTCTTCTTCCACCATTTTGGTGGTAACGTGTGATGATTATGAAGATGTTTAATCCTCATTTTATATTTCATCAGGCTAGTGGTAAGCTTCTAATTTTGGATCAGCTACTTCAGAAGCTACACGACTCTGGGAATCGAGTTCTCCTGTTTGCTCAGATGACTCATACACTCGATATATTACAGGTCAGTTCTTACTTCTTTGTATTTATTGTAAACCTCGATACTCTATGGACATTTTGTGAGTGTATATCATGCAGGACTTTTTAGAAATGAGGAAACTCACTTATGAGCGTCTTGATGGTTCAATTCGAGCGGAGGAGAGATTTGCTGCAATCAGAAGTTTTAGTCAAAAATCTGCAATAAAAACTGCTGCTGCTGATGATACCGAACAGATTAAACCATTTGTCTTTTTGATCTCTACACGAGCTGGGGGAGTGGGCTTAAATCTTGTGGCTGCTGATACAGTAATATTTTTCAATCATTTTTATTAAAGCTTTTTTCGATATTTCTTGCTCGAATGTGTCTTATTTGTAATGCCTGGACATTCATGGGCCGTTGATTTCTAGGAGATGCAAAATGGTATACTGATATTGAAACTAACCATGAAATTACTTAAGCCTTGGAGATATATTATACTTAAAAGTTCAAAGTATGTTTTTCATTTTCCTGGGCTATATTTGTAGTGTTATTGAAAAGACTAAGCATTTAACACTTTGTAGGTCATATTTTACGAGCAAGATTGGAATCCCCAAGTGGATAAGCAGGCCCTGCAGCGTTCACACAGAATCGGACAAAGCAATCATGTGCTGTCCATTAATTTAGTCACTGGGCGTACGATCGAGGAGGTAATAAGATTAGATAAACCTTTTTTATGATCCCTTAGTTTTCCCAAAGCTTAGTTGACGAAAGCTTGATCTAGGTTATCATGCGTAGAGCACAAAGGAAGTTACAGCTGAGTCATAATGTCATAGGCGACAACAACGCGGATGATGAAATAAATAATAATGGAGGAGCTGAAGCTGGTGATCTGAAATCTATCGTGTTTGGTCTGCATGTTTTTGATCCTATGGAAATGAATACTGCAAAATCAGACGATCAATTAAATTCAGGGGAAATGAGTGCTTTGGCTGAAAAGGTTATTGCCTCCCGCCAAGATTTACAGTCGGATGGTAAAGATATAGTCATGAATGAGGATATTCAACCTATCGACTTTAGTACCACCCTCAATGAGGCTTCATATATGTCGTGGGTGGAAAAGTTCAAGCAAGCGACACCTGGTGATGGGGTTGAAATACTGGAATCAGGAAATATGAGACGATTGCCCGATGAGAAGAACGTTAAATCCGAAGCTTCCCGCAAGAAGGCTGAGGAGAAAAAGTTATCTAAATGGGAAGCTCAAGGATATCATTCGTTGTCTGTCAGCATTCCTGAAGGGCCCACGGAGCGCGATGTGATGTCAAATTCTGGCTCAGTTCATTTTGTTTATGGGGACTGCACGGATACTGCCACTGTTTGTCCATCAGAACCTGCTATTATATTCAGGTTCACTTTAGTTGCCCAAAAGCATTTCCGTAAATTTTATATTTGGGAGAAGAATCAAGTATCGATGAAGAGGGTGTATGGCTATCTGTGTATTAATTCTTAGTAATGTGATTTGTCAACATTCATTAAAAGTGAAGGAGTCTGAGGCCTTTATGTTGAAAGGAATACAATCTTTTAATAATTTACAGTGGGCCTCTCATACTGGGTGATGGCTGTTCTCTCTGTTTCAGGCTTCCAGTTGTTATGCTTAATAAAATTTGACATGTTGAAATTTTCTAAGCAGCTGTGTTGATAATTCTGGAAACTGGGGTCATGGAGGCCTGTTTGATGCTCTGGCCAGGCTGTCACCTGCAGTTCCAAATGCATATGAGCAAGCTTCAGAATTTGGGGATCTCCATCTGGGTGACCTACATCTCGTACAAATAAATGGTTAGTTTCAGCCATCTATTCAAGTCTTATCAGTTTATTTTCTTTCTTTTTTTTTTTCTACTTTTTCATTATTAAATATTGTGATCACACATTCCGAACTTTAAGTATATATTTACAAACTTATTTATTTTGATATTTTTTTTTAACTAATTTTCTACTTTATGCTTTGACTTCATTACCATTTTCCTTTTACTTCGCCTGGTTTTTCTTTACTGCTACCAATTTTCTACAGAGGACAACGATCATGTGAGTACTCAGACCAATGCTCCTCAATGGGTATCTTTAGCCGTTGTGCAGTCATATAATCCTAGGCGTAAAGTCCCCCGCAGTGGCATCTCTATCGATGATTTGGAAGTTTGTCTTGCAAAAGCATCGTTTTCAGCTTCTCAACATTCAGGTAAAGTTTATCTCTTTTCATAGACTAAAAGCTTCGTTTCAACTTCTCACCAGGAACTTTTACTGTGTTTTTTTTTTATTTTTTAAATTGTAATTATGATAAATTTTGACAGCTTCAATCCACATGCCACGGATTAATTATCAAGGCACTTCAGATCGTTCAGAATGGTACACTGTCGAGCGCCTGCTGCGAAAATATGCTGCTTTGTACGGCATAAATTTCTATGTGTACGTTTCTTTTGTCAACTAAATAATCCACATGTTCTGCAATTGTGTCGGTCGGATAATATCAACATGTGTGTACGTGAAATCCTGATAAACGGATACTAAGCTAATTCCTTTTTTATGCAGTTATTATTACCGACGTGCGGCTTGAAGCATCCAGCCTTACTGCACTAGTCTACGGCACATTTGACTAAAGTTGACATGTACTCTGGTACCGATTTCTATGTTTGCATGTACTATTTCTTCTAGGCACCTCTTACTAAGTTGGCATTTGTTAAATGCTGATTACCTGATAGCTGGTGCTAGTGATTATATTAGGCTCTTTTGTTGTGATTGATATAAATATTTGTATTGGTCTTTAATGTGTATGTACTAGTATACATGTGTATATCTTGAAAAGATGGCAGTTAATTACTTTGTGATTAACGACTAATTGATTATACATGGGCTCAATATCAGATTTGATGTCATGATTGAACACAAATTATTATAATAGAAGTTATAGAGGCATATGTTGACAGATACTTTTTTTTATTAGTGATGTCAAGAATTTTGTATAGCAGTTGCCACTTGTGGTTAATTAATTGTACATGAGACATCAAGTGACTCACACACACACACACAGAGCCCTGTGGGAGATTAGGAGCCTGTTTGTGCTTGGCTGAGAATGCTAATGCTTTTTTTAATTGTATAATAGTCTGTGACAATTGCAAACACTACTATTCACTACATTTAAGCATAATTACAACAAAGTTCCATTAATTTTCCAAAATCAACTAGAACTCTTTCTTTTGAAAATTTTACACAGTTGACGGATAAACTTGCAACATATAATTGCTGAAAGTTTTGTAAATGCCAAATGAGAAATTTGTAGTTTCAAAAGATGGCTAGTTTCTCTTTTCTCTTTCCTTTTTCAATTGTTAAGCTAAACCCCAAAAGTAGCTCTTGCAATTTTCATTCTGCATTCTTCTCTTGCTCCGCTTAATTCATAGTTCAATGCCATATGATAATTACTCCCATGTTTGAGTTGTTTAAAACATCATGTAAAGTACTTTTGGAGCATAGTGTGAAGTACTTACATAAGATGTTCAGAATAATTGTAGGAAAACATCTTCTAAGTCATAAGCTTAGCACGCACACACACACACACACACAAGAAGCACCCAACAGCTTTCAGACATGAACACCACAGTAGGCCTTGGCAGTGCTCTCAGTCATCTGAGTTGCACCACTGAGATAGAAACGGGCCATCCCGAAATTATCAAACGCCTTATACTGCAGAGGATGATCAGAATCCACCAGCTCTTCAGGTATATAGGTAGTGCCATGGTTGAAAGAAAATAGTGCCAGACAATACCTGGTCTGGTCCCCTTTCATTAACACTTGATGCTTGGCTGCAAATATCCTCCCATTGCTCCATGCCTTCGATCATAATATTTCAAACAAATAAAACCGAGGGGAAGTTAATGCGTAACTGATTACAGGATATTGGAAATACTCTGCATATAAAATGTATTGTCTATTTAACTTTCAGTATCCTAGCAAGATGAACCTATAAAACCACAGTGATACCAGTCGAGGTATTATAGAATTTTAGGTTGTGTTTGGTACGCATATAAGCTAGCTTATAGCTTATTTGATTAGCTTATAAGTTTCCTATGCTCAAATAAGTTTCGTTTGGTTGGACAAGCTTTTTTAAAAGCTCGAGCTTATCTCATAAGCTTCTTTGGGTAGCTTTTCAAATAAGCCCATTGAAATTTTTATTTCAGTTAATTTACCAAACACTTTTATCATATAAGCTAGTTTTTCAGCCATAAGTCATAAGCTATCAGCTATAAGCTCGAAATTCACTTAAAAGCTATAAACTAGTTTATCAGCTAGGTTTACCAAACATAACATTACTAATGTGAAATAAATGCTCTTAGAGGACAGGGAGTGTACTTCATAAGCATCACCAGCCATGACCACAAATGCTCCAGGTGGGACATCCACGGAGAACCATTCCCCATTCCTCAGCTGCACCTGCAAGCCGTTCACCTGATTCTGGTGAAGTATGGACAAGAAGCTCTTGTCCGTGTGGACATTGGTCCCCACGTTATTGCCCTCATTGTTAGCGTTCGGAGGCAAATACTTTATGGTTCTTAAGAGGTACGTTGTTGATCCAATATGATTGTCATAGTGTCTCTGTGCCCCATAGCTTTCGAAAACCATTAGGTCCACTTTTTTTTCCAGCTCTGAAACTAGCTTTGCATAGGAATGTATGATTTCACTGCAAAATGTGGAGATGAGCTAGAGATTGAAACCTTTTTCAAAATCATAATAAAAGTGAACTTTAGTTCATGGTGGTTATTTATTTCAGTTTGATTTCTTGTCATGTTGCACAATGTTTATTTGGGCTGAAAGACAGACCAATCGTTGACTGGTCGACTCAAACACTTGTATGTTTCATTTTATTTTTATTTTTTTTTTCTCTGAGTAAAACTGAACTTTAGCTTTTACTCAATTAGGAAACACATGGTAAGATATGTGAAAATAGGCTAGGTAAACTCCTGTGGAACATCCTGACTGATCCTACAAAGAAACTTTGAAATAAAAAATATTTAGAAAATACAAAGTAAATACATAGATAAAGATTCAAACCAAGGGTGTGTTTGGTAAGCATATAAGCTAGCTTATAGTTAGCTTATAAGCTTCAAGTATTTAAATAAGCTTGGTTTGGTAGGACGCGTTTTTTAAAAAGCTTGAGCTTATCTTCCTTAGGTAGCTTTTCAAATAAACCAATTGAGTTTTTAATTTCAACTAACTTTTCAGCTAATTTTACTAAACACTTTTATCATATAAGCTAGTTTGTCAGCCATAAGTCATAAGACTCATAAGTTATTAGCTATAAGCTCGAAAATACACTTAAAATCTATGAGCTAGCTTATCAGCTAGGTTTACCATAGCCTAATTCTAGTGAACAGTAGTAGAACTCTGTATATCTTTACCTCTGCTCGGTTTCTCTTTTCTTTTCCCTTTTCCCATTTTATTGACATAAGGACATGGATTTAGACTACATACCAGAATGACTTGTTTCCCGATGATGGCCACATGAGATTTGTGAAGCTTTGAACAGCATCAATGGTGGTTGCCTCTGGAATCCCCATGCTCTCGTGGAGTGGAGCATGAGGCAATTGTCCCACGTACCCATAAAAGACTAAGTCCGAAGTGTTTCTAGTTTTGGTCTCGAGTGGCAGATCAAATAGTTCCTTCAGTACTAAAAACACTTGCTTGTCTAGCTCACACAAAACATCCTCGAACTGTGCCAAGAAAAACCCGAACTCCTCAAGAGCATGTCTCACTTTCTTACAAGCCGCGAGCCATGAAGCTGATGTGGGGTATAATGTTTTTGTAGAGAGGTCAAATATTGGGATCTTAATAAATTCTTTAGAATTAGCCATGGGATCACCACTTGGTTTGAGTCTATGCAACTGCTTGAGAAGCTTTTTGTGTGTGTGTGTGTGTGTGTGTGTGTCAAATATTCTTGATTTATTTGAGGTCATAGTGTTGAATCTTTTGCCTTGGGTCTATATATGCTTGTCTTATGCACGATTTTCCAAAATCGTTCATAATAATTGCTTAGTAAGAAAATTAAGTTGTTCATGATATGGACATGGTTCATGTAAATAAATCGCAACTGTGATGTGTATGAGTGTGATGATTGTCTGATAGATTATTTATGTATTTGTCTCGTGATAGATATGTTTCGGTGGGCTAAATCTTACATGGAAGATGTTGAAAGAATAGATTGATGGACAAAACCACCTATATTTTTTAATAGTACACTAAAGTAGACCGCGATTATGACTGGATATGTGTTTCAAATACGTATCAAAGTTTGATTTAAAATGGAATTTAGAAATCAATAATCATTTAGCCAAATTCGCTATTCAACTATAAACTATCGTTATTCTTTATTACCCCATTTGTGAACATTAATCAAAGATAAAATATGGCATCTCGTGAGAAAAAGTTTACAAGCTCATGCAATCTTAAAGAAGGAATAATACATGTCAATGAAAGTACAAAGATAGTTTCTAATGAATCTATCTGAAAATCTCTCACATCATCCAAACCCAATGGTAGCAACAGCACAAAGAATATATGAGCAATAAAAAAAACAAACAAGCAATCTAACAAACCATGTCACTTATTTAATTTGTCATGCTAGTTTCTCTCAACACCAACCACTCTCCAAACACCATACTAAGAACCCATTTATACTCACCCTAAACTTCATCACATCATCACACACAATACAACAGATAATTTTATACTTAAGATTCTTCTTCACCATTTTCCTTTTCGGCAGCCATGTCGCAGTTCAACGCCAATAACAGTGAAGCAAACCAAAATCTTCCACCACCGAGTCGAATGGCAACTCCCGGAAAAGCTACAGTTCTTGCAATTGGCAAAGCCTTCCCTAGCCAAATTGTCCCTCAAGATTTCTTGGTCGAGGGCTACATTCGCGACACCAAATGCGATGACTTGGCCATTAAGGAGAAACTCGAGCGACTGTGTAAGCTTCCATTAATTTCTTCAAACATACAACAAATGTCACTGAGAAATTTCATGATACACAACACACTACACGACTTTTGTCCTTTAAGCATATATATATATATGCTTCCATTAATTTCTTCAAACATACAACAAATGTCACTGAGAAATTTCATGATACACAACACACTACACGACTTTTGTCCTTTAAGCATATATGTATATATGATTGTCAAAAGGGAAGATTTCTGTCCTTTAAGCATATATATATATATATATATATATATATGATTGTCAAAAGGAAAGATTTCACTCAACCGTTTAATCAACACACACCTGTGTGTTGATCCAATGGTTAAAAACCGATGACTAACATAAATTAACTAACGTAAAATTGTTGCTTCCATTATATATTATCTGTTTTTGGCAGGCAAGACCACAACAGTGAAAACAAGGTACACAGTTATGTCTAAAGAAATCCTCACCCAATACCCGGAGCTCGCCACAGAAGGCTCGCCCACCATCAAGCAGCGGCTCGACATAGCCAACCCAGCTGTCCTCAAGATGGCCACCGAAGCCAGTTGGGCCTGCCTCAACAACTGGGCCCGGCCCAAATCCGACATCACCCACATAGTCTATGTCTCGTCCAGCGAGATCCGCTTACCTGGCGGCGACCTCTACCTGGCCAACGAGCTCGGCCTCAACAACGACGTCGGCCGCGTCATGCTCTACTTTCTCGGCTGCTATGGCGGCGTCACAGGCAAGCCCATCACCTCAACATTTTCAATTTT
Organism: Striga asiatica; assembly: GCA_008636005.1. Taxonomy (NCBI): domain Eukaryota; kingdom Viridiplantae; phylum Streptophyta; class Magnoliopsida; order Lamiales; family Orobanchaceae; genus Striga; species Striga asiatica. The sequence continues at coordinate 185,313 of BKCP01004439.1, read as the reverse complement.
CAATTACAATATAAAAAAAAATTAAATTGCGAAATCTGAGCGAGGACGTATTTATTTAATCTGAAAAATAATTCTGGCGGCGGCGCAGGGCTGAGGGTGGCCAAGGACATAGCGGAGAACAATCCCGGAAGCCGCGTGCTGCTCACGACCTCGGAGACAACCATACTGGGATTCCGTCCGCCGAACAAGGCCCGACCGTACGACCTGGTTGGCGCGGCCCTATTCGGAGACGGCGCTGCCTCCGTCGTCATCGGGTCCGACCCGACCGGAAACGAGCGACCCTTTATGGAGCTCAGTCACGCGATGCAGCAGTTCTTGCCGGATACGAGCGGCGTCATCGACGGCCGGTTGTCGGAGGAAGGAATTTATTTCAAGCTGGGAAGGGATTTGCCTCAGAAAATTGAGGACAACATTGAGGAGTTTTGCAGAAAGCTGATGGAGAAAGGTGGGCTAGTGGGCCGAGAGTATAATGAGTTGTTCTGGGCCGTGCATCCTGGTGGGCCGGCGATACTGAACAGGCTGGAAAGTAAACTGGGACTGGAGAAAGAGAAGCTGAGCTGCAGCAGGCGGGCCTTGATGGACTACGGGAATGTGAGCAGTAATACTATATTTTATGTGATGGAGTATATGAGGGATGAGCTGAAGGGGAAAGGAGAGGGGGGTGAGGAGTGGGGCCTGGGCTTGGCATTTGGGCCTGGGATTACGTTTGAGGGAATTCTTCTTCGTAGCCTGTGAAGTAGAAGAAAGATATTTCAAAGTTCAAACATGACCAATATATAGAAATTGAGAAGAAAATGATGATGGGGTTCTGTAGTTGAATTTACATGTACTACTACGCTCTTTACCTAAGCAAAATGAAGCAAAGCTATATTTATTTTACTTTTTGTATTGTTCTGTGAAGATTATTATTGATGGTCAGCTAATTGTGAAAATTGCAATTATGGTACGAAAATCAGCTAATTGTTTATTTAAAGAAGTTGCTGAGTACGAAGTCGAGCTCCAACATTTCAAACTCTATTAAATCTAGAGCTCAACATGAATAGCAAGTACAGGCTTCGGGCCTTTTATTTACATGCAGTCAAGACGAAACGACATCGTGTTCATACTAACATAAACCATGCCAAACGACGCGTCTCATTTACTAAAAATGCAACACACAGAAAAGAAACGCAAACACGTTTAATGAAAACAAAGGAAAGACGAGCAGTTATAACTGCTACCTAAAAACAAAGCTGCATGGCACTGTACTCTATCCAAGCTTGCTACACGATCCAAGCTTACTCTTTTCTACAAACTCGAATTTGACTCAGTCCGAGTTGACCGGTGCACACCAAACTCAAGCCTTTGGTTTAAAACTCGAGTGTTTAACGAGTTGCTCGAGTATAAACTTAATTTATCTAAATATTTATAGCTCAAGCTAAATTGTAGCCAAGTTCTAGCTAACCACGGACCAATTCAAAGGAAGAAGAAGACCCAAGTCAAAGGAAGAAGAAGAAGAAGAAGAGGAGGACATGCTCAACATTTTTCTCTTTGTACACTTTATTATTACCACAATCTCCATATGTAATCAAGAAAAAAACTCAACTTGCTCCAGCTTCAAGTTCCTCAGCTTCCATCTCCTCATCTCCCTGATCAGCCCTCTCCTTCAAACCTTCCGAAAACTTTCCCCACTTCTCGAAAAGCATCAAAATCTCCCGAACCCCACCCAAATCCCCCTTCTCCCTCAAATACTCCACGCAAGCCCCAACCGTCTCGAAATCGGGCCTCCACTCTGCAAAACTCGAACGGGCCGCCCGTTTAGTCATCTCCACCGCCCTCTCCATCTCCCCACTCCTCCAATACCCGTGCGCCATGTGGCTCCACGTGCTCGCACTCGCTTCCGCACCTTCCCCCAAAGCCCGGCCCAACACACCCTCAGCCTCCTTCACCATACCTTTCCTGCAGTAAGCCCGTATAACCGCGTTCGGGACCCGCATATCAAGGTACCACCTTTCTCCATCATCGTCCTTCTTCTCCACCACCCACTGCTCGAAAATTCTTCCCAACCCCTCGAAATCCCCGAGCTTCTCCAGCGAGGCTATCATGCACCCGTACCCTCTGTAATATGTTATCCGCTCGTCCCTTTTCAAACGGGCCCACACTCGATAAACGTGCTCCCGTTCCCCCATAGCCGCGTAAACAGTTATCAACACGCCGTAAGCCGTTTGCCTCTCCTTACTTCTAACCGAGTGCTCGGCTTTCCCGAGCGCTTTCAGGGCCTTCTCCGGGAGGCCGGCCTTGATGTACCCTTTCGCGGCCGTTATGTACGCGTGGCAGTTCACGGTCACGTGAGGGTCGAGCTCCATTTTCATCAGCAAGCTTTCCATCTTTCGCAATTCGGAATTCGTGGCGTGAGAGTTGAGACGGATGTTGTAAGTGAACTCGTCAAGCTCGATGCCTTTGTCCTCCATTTCACGAGCTAACGAGTCGAGCTTTTTGTGGTTTCCTGTTCGGGAGTAGAGGCTGAGCATCGAGTTGTAGTCGAGGTTTGAAGGGGAGTGGAGGGTTTGGATTTGGGTAAAGATGGCCTCGGCTTTGCTGATGTCGTTGGCATCCGCGTAGCAGTGAAGGAGGGCGCCGTGGATTGAGGGAACGAGTTGGGTTGGGTTGAGTGTGTCGAAATATTGTTGGGCTTGGGCCAGCCCATGGACCTTGGAGATGAGGTCTAGGTGGAGCCCGGCGAGGCCTGGTCTGGAATCGGAGTATTTCATCTCGATCAACCATTCGGAGAGCTGTCGTGGGCGGTAGGAGGTTTAGGGTTTTGCAGAAAAAAAAGAAGGAATGAATGGACAAATTAGAAGCAGGATTAGAATCATCAGCTCAATCAAATCAAAAATCAGCACCTTCTGATATGATACAGAACATTATTTTTCTTTTCTAATTGTTTCCGGTAAAAATGTGAACTTTAATCAAGAAACACACATACATACACACAAAGAAATCAAATAGGCCCGCGCGAGAGATGAGATTTACTACCTCGAGGGCGGGCTTGAAGCGGCGGATTTTTCTGCAAGTTTTGATGAATCTCTTGAGCTCGCTGTAATCCACCGGCCGGCCCTCGACGACCCATTTGTCGAGAATCGGAGTAAGCGGACCCCTTTGTTCCTGGCATATCTGGAGACGCCGATACAGAGTGTCCGGCGAGCCGGGCTGGGTTCGGGTGGAGTACGACGAAACCCCCAAGGCCCGATAAGGGCTTTGCTTGAGGAGTGAATATGGGAATCTGCCAAGGAGCTTCAACATTTTGGTGTTCGCGAGCATTTTCTTTTATCCCTTGAATTTAGCAGTTATACTAGAAGCTGCATTAAACCCTTTAACTTCTCCAAAAAGTTACTCGTTTTTTTTTTTTTTTTTATTATNTTTTTTTTTTTTTTTTATTATTATTATTATTATTATTATTATTATTTAAGGATGCTCTACAAAACCAATACTAAATATTTTTTCCTTCATTTATTCCTTCAGTAAATCATAACAAATTGTTTAAAGCTCTTAATAAATCTAGAAAATGTAAAATGGTTGCATATGAGTGGAATTGCTAAATGAAGAAGTTGCTCGTAAACTCGATTCAGCTTGATTCGTATCAAGGAGTCGAACTCAAGCTCGTTTATAGGTTGAGCATGACTAAGTTCATTTCGAAATTTAAACTGACCCCTCCAAATATAGACATGACCAACTTGCGGGTCAGGTCACGATCTGGCCCGGCCCGATGGGTCGCCGGGCCTCAAAACTTAGCCCCGAAATCTGTTCGATGTCGGTTTTGTTAATAATAATAATAAGAAAAAAAAACAATGTCAACCTGTCTTTTGGCTCGAATTTTAAAAAGAAATCAAGGCCCAGAATTGGTCTGGTATTACCACGGGTCCAGTTCAATAATCGACCTGGCGGTTTGAGCCGATCCCTGGCCACGTCTATCCAAATACAGTGTAGTAGTGCGGGCAGGCCCATTTGCCTTTAAATTAGTTATGCCCTTAGGAAGAGTGGATCCATGTAGTGTTGTGACAACTTGATAAAGACCGTGTATCGGGATTCAGTTTTGTGTAAGACCCGTACTAACAGCCTTGGTTCGAACACGATAAAATAAGTAAACCCGCACTATCGACCTTGGTTTACACATTAATAAGTGAAAATATTTGGACTATCGACCTCAGTTTTTCACGAAAAAAGTACTTAGAAACGAATCTTTTTCTTTGACTTTATTTTATAAAACTTCCTTTCAAATATGCATACAAAGGTCCTATATATAACTCTACATGCACAAACAACATTCAAATATTCAATATACCCTAACTATTCAAACAATTTATAATATAACTAACATAATTTATCCTATCTAATTTGCATGGAAATCCAACTTCTCTCGCCATCATCCATGCTACGATAAGTCCGGTTCGCCTCACAACTCAAAAGCTCCAACCAAATCATAGCCCAAATTTAACTAAGTCACTTAAATCAAATTCTATATCTACCTTAATTTTCTCTACTTTATATTCATTTATTCAACAATAAATCAAATTCGACGCATTTGTTTGTTTGATCATTTCCACTTACTAAAAACACATTTGATTTTCATTACAATATTCAAACCACTCAAACATAAGATTTTATGACCGCACAATCTATACAATTTATTGTATCAAATTGCTTTCTAGAATATAGAAATCCTTTTTATTTTTATTATTAAAGAAAAAAAAAAATCAAAGCAGGCCAACTACGCATTTGCCCCGAGTAGTAATCGATTTCCTAATATGCCCTTCAATTGTATTAAGCCAATTTCATGTTCTCTTTCCTCTCCAGTCTCCACACTCCTTGGTTTAAGGGGTTCTTTGTGGGGGAGTGATTTTGCCATACTTTTTCAGCATGTTTACATACATAAGCAATAAAAGGGGCATCAAATTTGGATAAAGAACAAATCTGAAAGAACCCTGTAAAAGTCTTAAAATTTTCAGTTTCTGATGTATAGGGTATCTCCCCAGTTGGAGAAATTTTGTGTTTTATATTCTCGTTTGGCTCTTTTATCAAATCCGTGTTTATCATTCTTGAAAAGGCTGGACCTTTTTTCTGTACATGCATATTTTTATGCATGTTTGTGTGTTGAACTACAAAGCCCTCTTGTAGATTGGTTATAGAGGAGGTGTGATGTTTCTAGGGTTTTGAGTGGTGGAACTATAATGGGCAGTACAGGTGAGACTGACAAGAAAAGGCGTCACTTTAGCTCTATATCGCCCGCCGGTGCTTTGGGGAAGAAACAACCTCATGCGCCGTTACCTGAGGAGAAAAAGGTGAAATTTTTACTTGATATTCTTTTAGATTTATGAGACTACTGAGCTCTAATAGCGACTTGCCGAATATAGTGAATTTGAGTTTTTTTATCAATGATTATTGCTTGAAGTATGCGTGGTTGCTGAGGCTATTTAGTTGTTGTTTTATTGGAAAAAGTGTATTGCAGTGATTAAGTGGTTATAATTTTGGTCCGTCATCACTTGCATGAGTTATTTCGCTTGCTGGGGCTATTCAATTAATACTATGGATTAGGGCACAAGGGAACTTGGGTGGAATTATGTTGTAAACATGATTACTTAGTATTAGTTACATATGTAGATGCAGTATGAGCTACCTTTTTCCATTTTAGTAACCTTAAGATATGGGAAGATGTAATTTATGCCCTTGCATCCTGGAATTTTGTACCGGGTTATGTTTCAAATTTATGGTTAGGAAGCTGTCTTTAGTTTAGACTAGGGTATCTATTGAGTTTTTTTTTTGTTTTTTTTTTTTGTTTTGTTTTTTCTTTTAAATGTCAGATTAGTTGGATAGATAAAAAGATTTAACTTGTTTTATTTCATGGAGCTGCCGGGCTTTGTGTTTGAGCTTAGAGCCAAAAGTTTTATTTCTTTTGCTCGAATGATCTAGGATGTGAGGAATTTAACTGACGAATAATCGTCTTCAAACAAAAACTGGATTTTAATGATGACAATAATATGGAAAGATTCCTCTACAAGACCCCATCTTTCGGAGGTTGAGCTGGAAAAGTGGTGTAACCACTATCATATATTTTTTGTTCTGTTGTTTTGGCTTCTCTGTCATCCTTTCACCACTTGGTTCAAATTCATTTGGAATTTCAACCAAATACTAACCAGGAATTTTAATTTTCTGGGGTTCATGTGTATGTCTTGTTTCTTACCTTTGCTTTGATTGTTATTTGGAAAAAATGTGATGATCTACATGGAAGTGGTGTGTAAAGAGGATATGTTTTCATGATAAGCTGCTTAGATTTATATGTCGGTTCTCACATGTTTGGAAGTATGGAATTATCACAGTGGGGATATGCGTCTGCATTTTTTACATGATTTTAGTTGCTACTGCGCCATGATTAACTCTGTTAACGAGGTTCCTTTTTTGGTAAATTATCTGCCTATTTGTATGTATGCTTATTATGTGTTGTTTTTGCTTTAATTTGATATATTAAGCAAATTATTGGACCTAATTGCAACACCAATTTATCACAGTAATAGGGCAAATGCATTTATTGTACGGTCTAAGAATCCCAGTCCATTTCAAATAAAAAACTTGGGAATGGTCCAATCTTCTTATATGAGAGAGAAAAAACTGTCTTTTCGATTTTGGTTCATTTTTTAGTTTGGTTTTTGGGTAAGATCCAACCTGCTTACACGACACATTTTCTTCTGAAAAAAGTCTTCTAATTACAGACACCTAATAGTTCAAATTTCATTTGTGCAGCTTGATGCCACTGTGCTTCAGTTTCAAAATCAAAAACTCTTGCAGAAGCTGGAAACACAGAAGGGTGAGATTGATGCTCTTGAAGATAAATTTTTGCTGTTGAAAGACAACCAAAAGTCACATGCGAAAATCCTATCTGTTGTCAATAACTCATGGGAAGAGGTACATAACTTTGATGGATTTGTTTCCTGTTATTCACTGCTTCTCCAATTTAAATTCAAACTCACTTTTGTTTCCATGTAATTCTAGCATTATATGGTTCAGACTGTGGATACGCTTGAATGAGTTATTTCGAGTCCCTCAATGCACATCTCATTTGTGTGTTAATCGATGTTATAAACTTGCTTAGGGTGCAGCCATTAATGTAAAATCTCGCAATTTACATCATTTACCTAATACACATGGCTACAGTGTGTTGAAATATCCAGAATTTGCAAATGTTTGCCTGCCCATCATGACATTGGCTCCATTTGTAACAGCTGATTGATAACCTGGAATCACGTTCTAATTGCACACTGGACTTTGTGAGACATGGGAGAGGTTTTGATTGCCATTTAGTTAAAGATGGTGAGTGGTGCCTATTGGAGGAGCCCCATTTTATGTATTTCATCTTCGTTTTACTTCTGTTTATTCAGCAACTTGAGTCTTCTATAAGATTTTAATAATGAGCTATTGTTTGCTGTGGCATTTTTTTGTTCGTAAGAGAGGTTTTCTGTGATGTTTGTCGCCAAATGGTCAGTTACCTGCTTTGTACGCTCTGTATCTGATTACATGTGGTGTTCTTTACATATCTGTACAATGTACATATGCTATGTTAATTTTGTGGTACCATGTATCTTAGTATAACTATGTTGGATTTTATTGTTTTAGTAGAAACTTCTGTTTCTTGTTGCCAGGACAGTAATCATATTTTGAATAAATAAACGTGGGTTCATATTTATTAAAGTGGGACCTTTACGGTTTTGTTTTCCCCCCATCTGAACATTCCTTTGTCTTTCCCAATTTTAACCCTTTTAAGTGTTTGCTTATTTGTCACCCTTCTCACACTGACATAGTTATAACATGTGCCTTTCGATAGATTGTGAATCAGCTCCCGAGGATGCTATCCTGAGCCGACTATTAGAAACAGGGGCAACCGAAAGTAGCTCAGCCTGCATAATTGTGAATTCAACTGAAGAAAGTCGAAAGATAGATAGTGGAAACTCAATGAAGATGAAAAACATACTCCACAATATAGTAGCTTCTTTTGATGAGCTGAACATCTTGAAGCATAGACTGTATGCTGCCTCTCAGAAGGCAGTCTCATCTATTGGTAACGATCATTTGTAAAAAAATGTGCTTTACTTTTCTTTTTCGAGAAACAGATTATTTAAGCTTGTTATCTACTTATCACTCACTTCCCTTTCTTCCCACTCACTGTAGGACAGGGCCAGAAAGCGGTGGTTTCTTCTGATTTGCAGGCTGCCATTAAGAATTTGAGAGTACAAGTGCTTAAGCTTCACTTGAAACACAGAGACCTGGCTGGTGAACTTCAGAATCATAGAGACACTGATGCAAAGAATAAAGCTGATTTGAAGCGTTTGAAAGGTATTCTTTATGATAATTTTTTTTTTTTATACACCATAGTTAGTTCATATTTAATAAGCCAGTTGTCAGAACTATATTTCTCTTTGATATGTTTTACTATTCTGACAGTTGTGATTGTGATGCTCTTGTTTACTAGCACCTGTGGATGTGATTTTTTTCTTTAAATATAATAAAGTGAAATTTTATTATTTGATTTCTGATAGTTGATATTATGATATGTTTCTTTATGTGTTATGGCACAACGAACAAGGATAGCTTGCTTCCTGAATTTGATTCTTCTAATTTCTTCTTTCGCAAAGATCCCCTTTGTTCTGGGTATAGGCATGGATGAACCTTTTTACTTTAGCTTCATTGGGGTTGGGGGTGGGGGTAATTTGGGTATTTCTTCTGTTTATTTTTTTTACCTTATCAGTCATTATCTTGTACTACTTACGGATGAAAAATCATTATCTCATTCTAATGATTCTTTTAATCAGTAATCGTATTGGAAGATTTCTTATTTAAGAAATAAATTTTTTATATTATTGAAGTTTTCCTTTTTTCATGTAAAGGAGAGTTAGAAAGTACCATCTCTGAATTGGAAGAAAGTAATCGCAAGTTGGCAGTTTTAAAAGCCGAAAGTAATGTGACAAAGGGGCAATCGTACCCTGTTCTCAACTGGGGAAATAAGCTCGTAAATGGTGATTACGCAAGGGACAATCAGAGAGATCTGCAAGACATGGAGTCCACACTGAACGAGCTAGTGGTAATAACATTTTTTTTTCCCTTTTAATGATGATATCTTATTCAATCTGTAAATGGATTAATGAATTTATTTCCCTATTCAGGAAGAATCTACATCTCGACTGCAGGAGCTCAAGCGTCTTCACGAAGATAGGTTGAACACTCTAAAACACTTGACAAGTTTGCAGGTTAAATTTGTTTCCTATTTAGCGTTTTTTTATTTGCATTATTCTCTTTCTTTTCTTATTATCCGTGCCCTGTAGCTTCTTTAATTAGCTTTATTTATGTACTTGACAGAGCAATCTAAAGAATGTCAATCGTATTCGCTCATCCCGAGCCTATCTCTTGCTGAAAGATCAACTTGCGAAGGCTAAAACAGATGTTGCAGAATATCAAGCTTTACATGAGAAATTTCAGGTTTTATCAGATGTTTGTTTCATCTTTTGCTTTCATTTTTCTGTTCGTAGAATGCTTCTCAAGTGTCTTTACTTGCAGGTCGAGAAAGAAAGTCTGTACTGGCGAGAAAAAGAATTTCACATGAAAAATGAATTTGTTGATGTTCTTCATCGATCGTCATCAGTTGTCAGCTCCAGAATAAGGGACTTGGAAGTAGAAATACAGAGACACATTAAAGAGAGAGATGAAATTGAGTCCAAACTGGAAGAAGCATCAAACGAACCAGGTGTGAAATCGAACTTTAGTGTGTTTTATCCATAATTCTTCTTAGGTTCAGTTTAGCTATAATGCTTTCACTTATTTAGGTATGAAAGAAATCATTACGGAATTCAAAGCATTAGTTTCGTGCTTTCCTGAGAAGATGGGAAGCTTGCAAAATGAGTTGGCCAAGCACAAGGAGACTGCTGCAGATATTCACTCTTTGCGAGCTCATGTTGAATCCCTAAGGACGGTTCTCGACCGAAAGGTCAGATTTATATGCCAAAATTCATCTTCCTACTTATATTTTTAGCCCTTTTATTAATACTATTACCTTACTGTAGATCATATTTTGTGCGAATGTGTGTCTGCAGTCTAAGGAGTTGGAGGCTTTGACTTCCAGATCCACTCAACAAAATTCTGAAATCGAAAAATTACAGTCTGTGGTAATGATCTGTTGCTGTTTTTAATTCAAGATTTAGGGAATGTTAGAAGGTTGCTGCATATTTTCGATATCATGTCAATGTTATTTTATGTTATTTATTTGTTTATTTATTTATTTTGAAGAGTTGTGAGACCCTGTGTATATGTGCTGTGATTACAATACAAGGATGAATAATAACTGTGAATCTTGTTATCAGAAATGTAGATTTGATCTTGAACTTCAAAAACTTTTAATATTTGGATGCAGATTAGAGATTTCAAGTCTACTGAAACAGACATGAAGCTTTTTCTGGAAATGTATGACCATCAATCAACTGATTCAAGGTTGGCATGCCTTAGTGTTTGTTTTATGGAGCTTTACTGTTGGTGTTTTTCCTTTTTCTATTCCAGTGATTATATGCAAGCTCGGGAAGTCGTATTGAATCCCAAACATATCTGCGAACTAGATGTATTAGAATATAGAACTATGTTGGAAAAATTTCCTTTAATAAGTAAATGGAGTTGACTAAACAAAAATACTTTTGAGGACGTACCTACAAGAAAAAAAACTCCTGAGGTTTAGTTTATATACGAAAAGACTTTACTCTCACAGAATTACAAATACCTCCTTCATATTTGTTATAGTGCCTTGAGTTGTTGGATATATGTTATTCTGTCAAAAATAGTTGATCCTTTCGACAATCGCGTCAAATTTTTTGATGGTAACTTCTTTATCTATCCCTATTAAACAATGAATATGTATTCATACTGTTATACTTTTTAACTATTAATTTGTATGCAGGGAAGTTAACGAAGCTAGAAGTTCAGAGATCAAGGCATGGGCTCATGTTCAAAGTCTCAATTCTTCTCTTGATGAACGGAATTTGGAGTTGAGAGTTAAAGTTGCGATTGAAGCTGAGGCAAAAGCCCAACAGACATTAGCTGCCTCGGAAGCTGAGATTGCTGAGCTTAGACAGAAGTTGGAGGCTTCTAGAAGGTTTGTTTCTCTTGTCAATATTTGCCGAAATTAAGTTTTTTTATTGTTTCCTTATCTTTCTCTTTTGCTCGAAAATCAGTTTTTGTTGTTCGGTTTATTGGAGAAAACTGGTTTTCCACATGAATTACCTTTCTCATTTTTGTATGAATATAAGAACTCCTTTCCCCCCATTGCTCTTTAAATTATGGTAATGTCTTTGTTACATTTCTACTTCAGCAGCAGCAGATGATATGTTTGATTCCATTTGCTAGTCACACAATACGAGGCAAAAACTAGTCATCTTCATAATTGACATGGATTTTATTTAGAGACATTAAATTTGTACTAATACTTACGTGAGGACGCATGTATGAATTACATGTGAAAAGACCATATCACTCCTATTGTGATCATAAATATTATGAGTTTGCATGTTAGAATTATGACGGAATAATAATGTCTTGAGAAGTACATGTAGATATGGAGCTTAAGAGTGATTACATGGATGATTTGCTGGAGCTGATAATTGAATCGAGTAGATTCAAGCATATGCTTTCTGTATGAAAAAATTCTAATTTCTTGGATATTCTGAAAATTTTTACCACACTTCTGTTACAGGGAGAAAGCAAGACTTTTAGATACTCTCAAGTCCAAAAATGAAGAAACAGAGGCCTATATGTCCGAGATTGAGGTTCATTTTATTTTGTTTTTTACCTTATTTGGTTGTATATATATCTTAATTAGGCCAAGGGATTGATGTTTATCTGCTACAGACCATAGGGCAGGCATATGATGACATGCAGATTCAAAACCAGCAGCTTTTGCAGCAGATTACCGAACGAGATGACTGCAACGTGAAGGTAATGGCTCCCTTATGTAACTCTTTCAATTTTATCATTCCAAATTCTTGTGAGATAAATTATATATGTTGCACATACATATTGTTCTCCTAAATTCAGAATGATATTAATCCACATTCATTGTGCAGGAGGGGGCAGTCAGGATACATTTCAACATAAACCCATGCATTGTTTTTTTGTCCCTTTTTTAATTCATTTTGAACAATTGATAATTGTTTCTCTCCACTAATTTCTTTGTTTATCTTTTTGTATATTTTTCTTATTATTGGTTTGTGACTATCGTTTAGAATATTTCCAGTTGGATGAAACTGATTTTTTCCCCAAAAAGAGTGCTCTTGTTTGACTGTTACCTCTAGCTTATGCTGGATTTCCTCATTCATAATGAAATATTTTCTTTCAGAGGGTTACTTACGGAAAATGCCGTTAAGATTTTTATTTTTTGGATTTCAGCTTGTTTTAGAAGGTGTGCGTGCAAGACAACAGGAAAACACCCTGCTTATGGAAAAGCGTATGTGGGAGAAAACTGTGCAGCAGACCAATAAAACAGTCGATTTTCTCGATTTCAAAGCTGGTAGACTTGAAGATCAGGTAAAGATAGGCCCACTCACCCACATAGTTTCAACACTCCATAAATGATTTTACAAATCATAACATTTATTCGTACTCTGCAGTTGAAATCATACTCAGATCAGTTGCGTAGACTCAAAGATGATAAAGCCCACAATGCTGCTTCGGGAGAAAATACCCAAAGAAGACTTTCGGACGTGAGGAGATCTTGCCAGCAAGTGACGGTCACACTTGAAGAAGCTCAATCTCAGGTCGAGAAAAGTCGCGAATATCTTGCTGAGTTGCAGATAGAGCTTGAGAAAGACAGGTTTTTCTTGAATATTTTATTTCGTGTAGTGTATTTTTCTTTTATTTTGCATGAAGGTTCATTCACTTCTTTATTTTTATTTTTCTTCGTGACTTAGGTTTGCCAAGAAAAGGATAGAGGAGGATATTGATGCTCAGAGGAGGAAGTTCGAACAAATTAAATCACATGCTGATGGTGCTTCCTTAGCTGAAAAGCTTAAGCTGGAGCTCACAGAATACGAGGAAATTCTTAAGTGCAGTGTTTGCCTTGACAGAAGAAAAGAGGTAATGTTCCATTTGAAGTGATCTAAGATGGCAGCATCATACACAGAGTGTGTTTGTTTTACTTTCAGTTACTTTTCTTTTACTTTTACATCAAATCAACTTTAATCATTTTATTTTAAATATTATTTTAATACAAATTTAAAATTCCACTAACTAACCATACTATCTTTTTCAAAATTTAACTCTAGTTAACAAATAAAAAAAACCCAGATTTTAATGATGTATTTAATTTTTTTGCATAACCGAGGAGGATTCTATGCAGTTACTTTTACCTCTTCCATGTCCTTTTCCTAATATGGGCTACTCGGGAAAGTTGTAACCATTTCAAATTTTTAAGGTAGAAAACAATCATGATTGGTTTGGGACTTTGGTTGAGATCCGGAATGAATTATCTCACCATAAGTAAAGTAATTGGAGTGTGTTTGTTTTTAAAATAATTCAATCTATATTCAATTCATACTCAAAATCTAACTCAACTTTAATCCGACCCCACTATCTTCAATATCATCACTATAGTTAAATAATAACAATCAATCATTTTTACACATACCATCAACTTTAATTCGCACTATTCATCCACCCACATAATTTTAACTAACCATCACTTCACATCATCCTTCTCTTACTTTTACATCATATTAACTTTAATTATTCTATTTTAAATATTATTTTAATATAAACTTAAAATCTCATTAACAACTAACCATACAATTTTTGTCAAAATTAAACATGATTAACCAAAAAAACTCGTTTTGAGCGGATACATTTGTATCCAAGCACGCCCTTAGTATTCTCGTAATGTTTATGATCTTCTACATAGATACTTGAATGCGAGTTTCAAAATTTTTGAAAAACGAAACCTAACAAATCCTTCTCGCAGGTGGTCATCACAAAATGCTACCATCTGTTTTGCAGCCGTTGTGTTCAGAAAATTGTCGACTCTCGTCATCGCAAGTGCCCAGTTTGCGCCTCGAGTTTTGGTACCAACGATGTCAAACCTGTATACATCTGAACAGAAAATGTACTTCTTATCTATTCATAGGATGATGTTTTCAGTTTTCACATGTACTATGTATAATTTATGCATCTGCTCGGTTTTTTAGAGACCCCTTTCTGAAAATTTAGGTTAGCTTGGTTTTTTGCTGGTTCATTGTTTAGATACTGACTCTTATGATTTCCTCTCAACTCCATCTGCAAGAAGCTGGATTGGATACATTTTGCTTGAATGCTCGCATATTGAAGTCAATCCAGTTCACGAGATGGAGGCTTGGGGAGTGAATTAAAATTTATAGGAATTTGATCTTAGTTTCATAATTGCTTTCATGTATATAGTGTGTACAAGCTTTGATTTGCCATTCAGTTTCCTACAGAGGTTTATGTATGCCCCTGTTGTTATTGCATTATGCATTTGTATGTAGCTAAATAAAAAAGGTTATTAAGGGCATTGGCATTATTTTCCTACCAGACACAAGCATGATTATTGATTGGTAGGATGTCACTGGTCAGCATACAGAATTTGGGGCCAATTTGGATATGTGGTTATTTTGGGGTGGTTGTGTAATTATTCTTGTGATAGGGCACATCTAAGACTAAATGGTCCCTAACACTATATAGGATTTCATTGTCTTCATAAATTCCATGAACTTTGCTGTTCTCTTTTGCAAGTCCACTTCCAATGGGACTTGCACAAATATTATTCATAAAATCATGCATTGGTTTTATAGAAAAGGACAGAGAAAGAATAACTATAAATTTTTTAAATTTATATGATTATCTTAATCTGCTATATGTTTTCGTGAACCAGAAGTTCTTACATTGCCAGCATACGAGACCACTCTACATTAGGCTCATCTTTACTTAGTGGCCAAAAAATTTCGACAAGTACTAAATTAGGCTCATCTTTACCTAATGGACGCGTTTTGTGGCCAAAAATTTCAAAGAGAATTAAAACTCGAAGCCTGAACAATACCTATTAGTAGGGACGAGCCTCTATCTGTTGTTCCACCACATCATGCCCGTACATTTAATGTTGGTCAGTTTAAGTGATATTTAACTTTTTTAAGTAATTAATTAGCTTTCATTGGCTTCATATATATATATGATATTTGATCACCGGTTTGGCTGGGTAGCTGGCTGGTTGCTAAATAGTAATAAATAGGCTATGCAATTAATTCCAAAATCTTTGGACCTACTTTGTACTGTGCCTTTATTTCATGCAAAAAAAGATGGTCAAAATATTGCCACTATTGATCACCGCCATTCGTTTTTCAGTGATCAAAAGCTCAACACATCATTCATCATTTCATTGCCAAATTGTTTTTCAGTTTTATCTTAATGGGGAAATAAAGGTTGCAATGATACTTGTTATATTTTCTTGATATGTGAATATTGATAAGCCCTGCTTTAGGATGGATTTATAATTTTGTTTAGAGCACGAGAAAGCTCTCAATCCTCACGGATCATGGAGAAGTAAATAGTAATTCAATAATAAAACTGGATTTTGGAAAAAAAAAACACCACATTATTGAGAAAAAATTACGTCAGTCGATTGAAATATGGTAGCGTACACCACAATTGAATATTCGCGACAAGAAATGGATCCTAATGATATATGCATTGATATATGTTTGTGTGAGATAGAACTAATTAATTAATTATTGGTTAATTAGACAAGAAGAATATCAATCTATATATACCAATCATGTTGTAAATGGTCTGAAATTCAGGATATCCAAACAATATAATGTGGAGCACCCTAATCATAGTCCTTAGAAAAATTAGAAATCATGTCAATCCATGTCAAATCATTAATTCTTCTATTGCAAGGTAGCCACAAATCCCAATGTGTAGTACGAAATTGCAAATGATCAAATGCCTCTAGATGTACTAATATAGCTACTGGCCACAAATGAAAAAAAAAAAAAGTAATAATAAAAGGTATGAATTTGATTTTAAACAAGCCCAAGAACATAACATAGGATCCTTCTATTTTGTCAAAGTTAAACAAACATACATCCATGTGAGAAAATACAATACTACATATGTATTTTGTGTATGAGTTGCTTTGATCATTGGTTGCAGCCTGTCTGGAATCTTGGCATGTTTCACTCATGGTGAATTAAAATATGTAACACTAGACTATTGATAGCTAGAGAATTACATTTTAAGAACATTTATGTATACTTATTATATGTATTTGTCATTTAAACAACAATAGATAAAAATAAGACATTTAATAAACATGTATTTGATTTATTCAAAAAGTACCATGAATCAAAATATGTAACAATAGATTATTGATAGCTAGACAATTACATTTTTAGAACATCTATTTATACTTTTCATATTTATTTGTCATGTAAACAACATATATAAAAATAAAACATTTCACATAATAAACATCTATTTAATTTATTCAAAAACTAGGATGAGTTGATGAAGCGGAACATGTAGAAGACTTGTCTTGAGATTCGTCAATTGAAATCGAAACGGACACAAATTTTATGTTTGAGTTTGGAAATGCACCGATTAAAGTCCCGTTCAATAATTACAGCAGAAAAGTATGCATTTTTCATCTTTTATTGTGTGTCATTATCGTTCTTTAATGTGAAAAGTTTTAATCAAATCTCTATTATTGGAATAGAGCCCACAAACGAGCGAAAACGAAATTGCGAAAAGATGGAAACAAAAAAGTCTGATGCATTAAAACAAGATGTCCTAAATTTTAAATTTCATTAGATGAAAAAACAAAGAGTTAACTGTTGTCCTATGTCTATAGTACGTGCCATTTACCAATGAAATGTCAAGTTGTGGCTAGTTAGTCAAATAAAACGAGCTGAGCTTTGCTAGACTAGTTAGGCTTAAATATGAGTTTTTACGTAATTTACTAAACTTGTAACATAGATTCATTAAGTATCGAGCTCATTTATAGGCTCGTTTACTTCACATTGAGCTCGTCTCGGTATGATAATAGCTCCAAACCCGAGCTCATGTGATCAAGCTTGGCTCGGCTTCTTTGGATTTGTTATAAATAAGACATAATATTAATAGTGTTGATGTTAATGTGGCAACCTTGAATAGCTTCACAAAACCAGCTATTTTCAAACTAGCAAAATTAAACATTAATTTTCTTCTCAAAGAAGCATATAAAAGCAATTACCATCACATATTAGCAGAGACAATAACAGCACAACACAATTGGAATCTTATGTTACATCCACAAGTACTTTTAAAAACTACTATCCTTGCTAATTAATTAGCCACGCAAGAAAATATTTCACAATTATTAATCTTTTTTTTTTTAATGCAGAGATATTGAATACACGTAAGCAGATTCTACGTTTAAAAAAATAATAAATTGCAATGTGATTTATGTACTATTAGTATCTGTTTCAGTTCCTTTGCTTTCACTATCAGTCCCTTAAAAAGTTCACTGAAGATAATAACATGCATAAAAGTAGCTATCTCACACTATATGTGGAAAAGCAAATAACACATTTTCTTTACCAACTTGAAATATTCTTTTTTTTTTTTCTTATTTATTTATTTATTTATTTATGTATTTATTTTAGTGTTTGGGCCTCACTCTTACCACCCACCTTTTGTTGTGGATCAATGGAGAGACCAATAAAAGATAATAGCAATGATGGAAAAACAAAAAAAAGTAAAACCAAAAAGAAAAATATTCTTGTTGAGGAGACAAGAAATGTTTGATAAAGATTGCTTATAGAGAGAGAAAAAAAAAAGACCTAGCAAAGTTGAAGACCTAAGACATTACAATATTCTTGGTAAACAAATTTAAAGAAAAATATAAGAAAGTACAAAAATAGGAGAGCAAAAAGGAGGTGGATTTCACATGGTTTTCAAGATTAGCCAAGGCTCTTGGTTAAATTATCAATTGATTTAAATTGCTTCATAATTCATATATGATATTGTCTCATGATAAATATTTTACAGATTAGTTTATGAAAATATGTTCAGAAAGAATTCATTTATATACTCTTTTTATTCTAATATTACCAAATCAAACATTCAGATTCTTTCAACATGTAATTGGGTAAGTTGGGAGATAATTATTATCATTCTGATAAGGTAGAGTAAGTCTGTAACTAGTTTTTTTTTTCTCTGAAAAAATTAAATCAACCATGGTTGAACTATATAATAATCAAGTTAATTTCATATTTAATCACGACACCAATTATTATGATTTGAAACCTGTGAGATATTTATAATTAGTGGCTATGAAGCCAACACATGCCACATGATATGCTTAGACTTGGAACCGACCAATCACGTAAAAAATTGTCTCTAATTAATTAAGTGTCTTCTAAATCTACAGTATATTGCATTAATGAATCTTGGAATCATGGTGGAATTGTTATTTTGATTGGAAAATTAGACATTCTTAAGCTTTGGACTTAAACTAATTTGGTCCTTAATTGAACAGTTAGTGCCTTGGTTTAATTAGGGCAAGTAATTACGACAACTTTCTGGTAATATATTTATAGGTGGTCAACTTGTATCTGAGCAATTGACTTTTTTTACATATTATTAAATAAATAATATAATGCTTGGTGAATTGAAGCACCTAGGAGAAAACCACACTAGTATTATTTTAAGTGTTTCAACTTTAAATCAGGCTGAAAAAACCCTGAAGATACTCCCTAGGCTCAATATTAAATAAGGTCTTTTGCAGTGAATTATTAATTAACTTGTTAGTTTAATTAATATTATTAATTTCTTAGTTAACTACCCAGCTCAAAATCAAAATTCTATTGTGTTTCCTCAATTGCTAAAAATTTATACCAACTTATAATTATAAAATAAAAATTAAATAAAAGTAAAAATAAATCCCTCATTAATAACATCTGATAATCCAATTTATTTTGAAGAATTACTTCATTCCTGGGTCCCTTTAAATGGAATATAAATTAAATTTTCAACTGGAATTAATTAAATTAAAGTAATTGTGGCGCACATTAAATTACCTCATCGGATCCAATAATACTGACCTCACTCGTTTTTATTTATACTGGCTGTAGGGATCAGGGGTGTTTTATGGGACCTAATTTTTATCTAGAATAGTAATATATTTAATTAAGCAATTAAAAATATTGTGCAAGATTTGGTTGGGGCCAAAGCGATTTTAGAAATGCAAATGATTGAAGATTAGATTAGGGGAATATGCATGCACATACATATGCTTAGTGGTGAGTGAGATCACAATTCACAACTCGAGAGTAATAGCAATAAATTAGTGTACAAATCAACTTTACTATGAAAACAGCCTTATTTACTTTGCTTGATAGGATTAGCCAAACTAATCCAAGTAACTTTACACGTCAGCAAGTTGTCCAACGTTTATTTTACGAGATAAAATTTTGTTAAAAAAATCAAGCATTTATTATGTTGGACTAAATGAGACGATAAAGGTATCAAATGTCAAATTTACCCTTGTGAATTTGAGTGTCATATTATTATTATTATTAATTTATTATTAATAATAATATTATTATTATTAGTATTATTATTACTATTATTATTATTATTGTTATTATTATTATTGTAAATTTGGGGACCTTGAGGGGTATTATTGTCTTTTCGTAGGTAAAATTGAGGCAAATATGTCAAGAGGGATTGGGATTACATAATCCCAAGGGAGGGCGAGACAATATTTATCAGCTAATACTTGATAAGCTATGGGGCATTCCACATGTACGCCACGCATGATTAATCCCATCCCAATCCAACAAAGTAAACACGAGTTTATGTGTGACAGTTTTTATTATCCTGTCTCATCCCGCAAAGTAAACAAGGCTTAATGATTTGTTTAGTAGATTGTATTAATGATTGTTATGTAGAGTTGTTTCGAAAATTTCTATCGTCATGCTATTTTATGAATTATAGTTTTGCGAAATGTTGTTCTAATGAATTTTTTCAGAATTAGTTAGTGTTTTTAATCAAAAAAATCCCATTAAAAGAAGCTTGCTACCAAACGAAACTATAGTTATCAAATTGAGCTGATCAACATTCTCAATGAGTTAAATCGCTAAATTTTTAATAAAATAAATGAGTGACAAATCATGACCCTACCCAAATCAAATAAAATTATAAAATAAAAATTAAAAAAAATACATTCAATTAAATTTAGCTAGACGAGCAACAAAATATTGCCTTTGTGGTATTGGACATGGACATCTCGATACTTCGAAAAATCAAAATGAGATAAAACAAAATTTAAATGAATTATGGAAGAAGATTTTCTATGTCCCATTAAAATATAGAGGAATAAAAAATTGATTTAATGTTTATTAATGGATGGGCATAAGTAAATATGTCCAGAAGCTTATGCGTCGGAGATTTTATAATTTTGATACGTAGCAGATATACACGTCTTACGGAGTGTATTCACGGTGATAATTAAGTTTTGCATTTTCATTAAATAATGATAGATAATATAATTATATGCTGAATTTCCATGACCAAATTTCCCATACATTGGTAAGAGGATTAATATTGGATTGCTAATGATTATCATTATATCACAAAAATTAAGTTATATGCAGAAGATTAGTGGGTCAAATCATAATATAATTAACCTTGATTTTTTTTTTATGATTAAAGCAATATTTTATGACAGTGGCTTAATACTTTGTTTTCTTTGTTTTTTTTTTTAACCAATAGAAAAGATTGGATGTATCTAAAATTAGCAAGTGGCATAATTGGAGACAGCAATAAACAGTTATATTCTTTCATAGTAATATCATATCCAGGAATAGTAAAAGTAAAATTGACAGCCTCAACTCCGAGCACAGGATTGAGACCCTCAATAATTTAGATATTATATTTGCTAAAAAAATAAATAGGAAATTGGTTCTGAAAGTAACTGAGAACTTCATTCATCCTGATCTTTTTTTTTTTTAAACAATAAATATATTCAAAACTAAAAAACTCAAACAAGTACAATAAGAGTGTCAACTGACACACAAGAACCAGAAAAACTGGACCTACTCCATAAAGGAGACTGAAAGCCAGACGCAACTAGACTTCTACACACTAAAAAAAGTAAAAGATAAAAAACACACACACTTAATATATACAATTAGAGTAAAACCTCGATAAAAAACACACACACTTGATATACACAATTAGAGTAAAACCTCCCCTAGCCTAACAAACAAACCACACTGAATTATTTTTCATTCATCCGGATCAATAAGAATATTTTAGTGGGACAGGATTATTTTTCAGTAAACTTTAAATTTATTTTGAGGGCAAAAGTCTAGAAATTAATTAAACAAACGTGTACGGTGTAACACACTGATTTCCCAAATCTTCTAATAATGCCTAATATTTGCTGTTTTGTACTCAAGTATATTATTTTTTATCAAGGTGTTATAAATCACACGCATTATACATTGAATTTGGTAGAACACAGGTCAAGTCAATACTATAATAAGAGTTATTCAAAATAATAATAATAATAATAATTCGATCAGAAATTCAAACTGAACGATATTTGATTGGGAATTTTAATCAGATTGAGAATATGACTATATAATTTAANTTAAAAGAAAAAAAAAAAAAAAAAAAAGAGGTTTGACCTAGATTTTGGTGGTACCAGGCAGGCAGCACCACCATTACAATGGGCGGCCGGGTGCATGGAATTATGGAACAATGGGCTCTTCCAGAACAGTGGCCCAGTGAAATTGCATAAACATATATTTTATTATGTTCAAAATAAATAAAATATACATACAGGTGATTTAGAATTTCTTATAATTAGTTGATTATAGAGAGTTTACACTATTACGGTATTACCACTTTAGATTTTCAGAACATTAGTTCACGTTTATCGGATAGTGAATAACTGATAACTGACTGAATTATTAAAAAATAAATAGTTGATAAAGTGATTGAATTAGTTTAGACTAAATGATTGATTGAATTATGATTAGGTAAAAAAATAAATAATTATTTATTTAACATGTAAAAATAACTAAGTTTACGATTTTCTATTCAAAAATTTACTACACTAAGCTTTTCCAAAAATTATTATTTTTATTCAAAATATCTATTCCAAAACCCTACCCTACTCAATAAATAAATAATCAAATGTGAGTTGTAATTGATGCATGCATATCAATGTTACCTATGCACTTATCAATATTCTCACAATCACAAATTAAATGTGAGTTGTAGCAAAAATGTCCCTAATGGGTGCTGCAAAATAATGGTTTTCTTATAAAATTAAATACTTATATATGCATACAATGTAAAATTTGATCATATATTAATTATCTTCGCAACCATATAGCCTTTTGAACTACATTTAATTTACCAAAATTTATGACAGTCAATATTTCATTTGACAAATGGAAATTTTCCCCTTTTGGCGACAAAGAAAATAAAAATAAAATAAAAAAATAATCAATAAATTAATTTGCAGCTAATTAATTACACTCCCACGAAAACGGATCCTCCAGCCGGAACCCAAACTCGCCGCACCCCGCCAGCTGCCACGTCGGCGCATAGTAACAGTACTCGTCAACGCCGTCAACGCCCCTCACGGCGGCGGCCACCCCCAAATCCGGCAGATCGAAAACCGACTCCTCGTCGTCGTGGGCCCTCCAATCCCCCGCGCAATCCTCCGCCAAATCCGTCGACGAGTGGGAGCTCGCCAGCTGGCACCGTCCCGCCTCCCCCTCTCCCGCCAGCTCGCCGTCCGCCGCCGCCTTCGCGGCGGCGGCCTGAATGTCCTTGGGCGCGGAGGAGGCCGGCCGGGGCAGGTGTTCGGCCAGGTGGGGGAAATTGAGGTAGGCCGACGGGCCCTTGACGGCCAGCGCCGCCACGTCGTGGGCACGCGCCGCCATCTCCGCCGTCGGGTAGGTCCCGAGCCATATCCTCGACTTCTTCTTCGGCTCCCGAATCTCGCAAACCCACTTTCCCCAATTCCTTTTTCGGACCCCTCGGTAGCTCGGCTCGTTGCCGGTTTTTTCTACTCTGGATTTCGAGCTCTGGGTCTCGGATGACGTGGCGGAGGAGGTGGCGGCGCCGCCGCCGGAGGTGGTGGAGGAGGAGGAAAAGTGTGGCTGCTGGTTTTGGAGGAGGGTATTTTGGTCCATAATATTGATTGAGGAGGTGTGAATGTTGGGCTAATAGACTAATAAAGTTGGGCTACTAAAATGAAGTAGAATTAAGTAGAGTAGCTAGCAAGGAATGTGAATGCTGTTGCTACATAAAGCAAAAGCTGGGGCTCTTGGGGTTTTATGAGATTCTCTGAACAAATTGGGATTAATTTATAATATGAAGGGAAAAAGGTGGGAAAAACTAAAAAGAGGAGCAAGGGACTATACTAGAATTGAGCTTTAATAAATTGTGTGTGTGTGTGTGTGTTTTNCTAGAGATGAAACCCAAGAGAAACACAAAAGACTCGAACCGAAAGGAAGAGATCGAAAAACGAGAGAGAGAGAGAGAGAGAGAAAGGAGCAAAAGTCACGGTTCTGGCACGTTGATAGCGAGCCTCCAAGCGCTCCTATCCACCGCTAAATTTTGGAGATATTCCAATCTTTAAGGTCTCTCTTAACCGACTCTTCCCAAGTGAGTTTAGGCCGACCTCTACCTCTCTTAACATCCTCGACCCGCTGTAGAACTCCCCTACGCACCGGTGCATCAGGAGGCCTCCGTTGGACATGTCCGAACCACCTCAGCCGATGTTGAACCAATTTCTCCTCAATTGGGCCACCCTCGAATATCCTCATTCCGAATTCTATCCCTTCTTGTGTGCCCACAGAACCAACGCAATATACACATCTCTGCTACACTTAGTTGTTGGACATCTTGCCTTTTTGTAGGCCAACATTCAGCACCGTAAAACTTATGTAAAAATGTTATTTGGGTAACATACATGTACAAAAAATAAAAAATTGATTTTATATTAAATTTAGGTTTCAATTTATGCAAATGGAGGACTTACAAAAAAATATTTCAAAATCAATTTCACAGTTAATGAGAAACTAATTTTAAATTGGATGTATTGGAAAAAATATATATTTGTATTACCGGTGTACACAAGTCGTATCTCATAAGTATCAATTGTAAATCATTGGTCTTACGTACGGGACAATTTTGTCTTAAGTAGAACGTCTCGATTTTATTTCTTTCAATCGTCTTCTTTATTTATTTATTTTCTATATTATTCTTTCGAAATTCACATAACACCCTGCTTACAGCTAATTACTTAAATATCAATATCAAGTAGAAGGATACAAAATAAATAATCATATTTTAATAAAAAAAATCTCCATCACATTTGTCTATTTTAGTATATTTGGCAACAAACTACGCACCCACATCGGCAAACTAATAAATAAATGGGGTTGCTTTAGTAAATACTTAAAAAACGGGGCCACAATGCAATTTGGCACATATTTCTCAATCCAAGCATTTAGGGGCAGGGGCCGGGCCTTGTACTTGAGGCCCGAGAATATGGTTATTTGGAACCATTTCCATTAATTTTTAATTTTTATCGAAAATAAATGGAACATAAAAATGTGAATGATGGGTGACCTCACATTGCATTCAATACGATTGATGCCCATTGTTCGGTGGTCAATATTCTCATTTATTTTTATTAAGTCGGCACATAATTTATAAAGGAAATTGAAAATAATTAAATGAATTTGTGAGGAATTATGCATTATGATATTAAGTAGTTTCTGCATTAACTTTATCCTTGAAATGATCTATACAGTCTTACCAGTTACCAAATTTCAGCTTCAATGTGGGAAGGCCAAATTTTAGTTCTTGATTTTTGATTAAATGACTAATTTGTTCTAGTTGAAGTATATGTAAATACACTTTTATATTATTTCTATTTCTATTGCAGGCCAATGTTTGGACATCGTGGTCTTGTTTAGTAACATACATTTTGAAATTAAATTAAAGGGCTGACTAATCATAATTTCTAATTTAATTTTTTGACAAGTAACAAGTTCAAAAAAGTTCAAAATACGAGCTTTTGTATAGATGATTATAAAATTAGTTGTATTTACATATCAAATAGCTAATTATTTATCAGTTATATTGCATAATCATCTAATTCAATCGCCTATTCAAAACTTTCTATTTTCTAATTCATTCAGCAATCGCGATCAGTTTATTTAATTAGTTATCAGCTAATTAAAATTTTCGATTCAATCAACTATCCATTAAGTGAGATATCATTTAGTTCAATCAGCTATTGATAGGGATTATAGTAATGGACCGGCCTGATCGACTTGAAGACCCGAAGGACCGAACCGAGACCGTGACATCGACCCCGTGACCGGTCGACCGGAACCATTTCATCGACCCCGCGGTCGATCGACCGGGACCACGTACGATCGACCAACACGAGGTAATCGACCCAATGACCCGAGAAGGGTGATCGACCGGGACTAGGTAATCGGTCCGTGAGGCGGTTGAACACTAACACTGGCTTGGTCCTTAGTAAGGGCGGTTGTTAGGCGATCCGTAAAACTAAACACTATATATACGGTAAATTCTGAGAAAAGAAGGTAAGACATCATTTATTACTACTATTATTATTACATTCAATACACATTAACTCTCTTATTCCGAGATATTGACTTGGGCGTCGGAGGGTCTTGCGCCGGAGCAATTCCGGCGTATTTGCAGGTACCGGTGAACATTCAAGCTCGGACAGGACCGAATTAAACGTGTTTACGCCGCAATCGTGAGGAACCCATCGAAAGACCGGAGTCACTCATCTCGGACCATATCAGCTATCAACTAAGTTTGTTAATTCCGCTATCTATCAACCAAGACTTGTATAATTTGTAAAAAATGTATGAATAAGGAACAAACTAAAGCTATTTATGAACATATATAAATAGTTATATTCAGCCAAATATGTAACGTTTTAAGTGGAAACAGAATAACTGAAATATATCAGCATACAAACTTGTGAACTTTTCTTTAATCCACCCAACAAAAATATATCACGTTGTAAAGGAACACGAAAACCCAAATACAATGAATTGATGGCTCTTTTGGGTCACGACTTTTCTTTCTATAACGTTGCCATGTTACGAATTTTGACCATTCATAATTTTTGACTAAATTGAGGGAATAAAAGGATAAGATACTATAAATAAACTATATATATTGACATGCAAACTATATGATTTGAGGCATAATATTTTCCCATGTTGCCCATAAAATTATGCATCTGGATTTTGTTATCATGGATCAGGACAAGTTCAACACCCACACACATGATCAGCCATTTCAATTTCTGTAATTTTAATTTATAATACTTGGTTAGAAATTTTCTAAATTATGCTATTTTTGTGGGATTTTCTAAAGTAACAGTTGGATCTGAAAAATAAATGAAAGTAGACTGAAATATTTTATTAACCGTGGCACACATGGGCCACATGCCTGTGGGCCCAAATCTGGTGTATAAAGTGGGTCCTACCCATGATTTGCTGGAAATTTTACTTATAATTTTCAATTCTTTGTCCCACCGGCCTAATCATTTTTTTTCCCCTTTAGGGACAGTCAAAATAGAAAATTGTACGTATTTTCGCGCCTTCTAAAACTATACTCACNAAATTATATTAGGACCAAAATGTGGAGATTTTATTCAATTCACTTATTAACTACCGTTTATTTTTGCATTATATACCGGTGTACAGTGTACTACTATAGTGTATTTAAAAATATTAACACAATAAAAAAAGAAGTAAAATAATTCATATTTTAATTGTAAAATTATAAACGATGAAATCCAATAATAATAAATAAATAAATAATTGATAAATAATTAATGATACTCAGGTTTTACACTAAATTATCAAAAATAAAAAATTTAATTACATTTATAAACTTAAATATATATAAGCCAAAAATGAGATTTTTTTTCCGAAAAATATAATACTCAATGAAATAATAATATAGTGGCAAAATATGACATCACACGACTATAATGATTAATATCTAAAACTTATTTGCTACCATTAGTTTATTAGTTCAAGTTTTTCCATTAGATCACATCCACAAAGTACAATCCCTATGAAGTCAATAAGTTAGACATGTTTGTTTATAGAAATTTTGGTTTTATTTAGATTTTTTTGTTTGGTTTGATTAATTTTTAAAAGGGTGGTATGATTAGTTGTTAGTGGGTAACTAAAATAATATTTAAAATAAAATAATTAAAATTGATTTGATGTAATAGTATGAGAGAGATGATTTGAAGTAAATGGTTAGTTAAAATAATGTGAGTGGATGAATAGTGAATTAAGGTTGATGTGGTGTGTATGAATGATTGTTTGATATTATTTAATTATATTGATAGTATTGATGATAGTAGGTTGAGTTAAAGTTGAGCTAAAAATTGTAATTGAGTTAAAA
>BKCP01004439.1:146943-157698 GCA_008636005.1 Striga asiatica | reverse complement strand
AAACAAAAGAGTTGTGACGAGTCGAGCTGAGCTTGAACTCCTAGTATTCGAATTCAAGTTCACGCATTTATCGATGTCTCGTTAAGTTAATGATTCAACAAACGAGCTCGAACTTTAGGGTCAAATTATGTTAAAAAGTTTGGTAATTGCATAAAAATCTATATATATATATAATTGTTGACAAGCTTCAATAAATTTTATTCAGCTAGCAATTAATAATAATATGAGTTCATTTAATTTCTAATAAAAATATGTTCACCATTTAATAAAAATATGTAACTTTCAATTACACAATTTATTTTGACAGGTTCTATTTTGGAAAGTGCCTATTTCTGTAACGCTTTTTTATGTATTGACATACAATATATTTTTGTTTTTATTTTGGTACTATATATTTTCTGGTATTATACAAGTACATATTTCACAACTAATTAAGAATTACTATAAATATCTTCATTTTTTATTGCAGTCATACAATAATAAAAAAAATATATTTTTTTGGATATTACAAATATACATCAAATATTTTGAAAAATCAAATCTTAGAGTCACGACACGATTCGAAGGGGTTTAACTATAATAATTTGTTATGATGAGGATTCTGACGATAGAAAAACCATGAATATTGTAGATAAAAAAACGTTTAATAATATTTAAATTCATTTTTTCAAATTATATTCTATCTCATTTATAGTTATAATTTTTATTTTATTCTAAAATTTTAATTATTTTCTCTTTTATTATATCACTTTTCGTACAAATGCACGGATATAATTAGTTTATATTTAACGAACCGAGTTATAAATTGAATTCAGAGTCTTAATAGGCCAAGTTCACGAGTCGTTGATTTGTTTAATGTTTAACTATATATCAGTGCATTAGGTCCACTTGGATCGTCAATTTATTTGGACCAATATATAGCTATCATTATTTAAGCATGTGGTAATTGTGACAAAACCTATCTAATTTAATTGTCCTTCGGAATTTGTCAATTTATTTCGCTCTCAAAGTTTAGACAAAGTATATGATTATCTTTATGATATCATATATATTTTGATTATAGAAATTTATAATGCATCACCCGGTAAGGAAAAATGGGTTTGTATAGATTTTACAGTTACTTTTTGTAAATGGAAGACTTACCAAGTTGAATGAGAAATTAATTCTATAATTGAAGTATGGGGAAATTTAAGTTTGTGTAACTCAAAATTGAGTTTGAGTAACTCAAAAATTGTAGGATTCGAAACATATTTGATAAAATTTGGAGAATCCAAAATGAGCCATAATAATGCAACTAGTACAGAGCCCGTGCGATGCACGGGGTGCACAATTTTAAGGCTATTTATCCAGGCTTATATTTATATACATGAATAAAGAAAAATGTACGGGATATATATAGTACGTGACCCGTGCGAAGCACGAGATATATTTATTTGGAGAATAGTATATTATAAGATGCAATATTCAATAAAAATTTATAATACGCAAGAAAATTATACAATGTTCAATAAAAGTTTTATAATATTCAAGTGGAGTCTTAAAGTCTCTTTACATTAAGACTGCTGACAAAATAATATTTTAATCATTGAGTTTCCTTTCCTTGTAGGCAAATTGTGAATGTGATTTGAGGAGTACAACAAATCGATATATAGCTGACTTGCTTTTTTCATTATAGTTTTTTTTCTTTTTTTTATAATGAATTTAAAGATATTCTAAAATATAGCAAAAATTAATTTTTTTATTACAATTAGGAATTTTACTAAATATAAACTCTCAATCTATGGTGTTAATCAACGTTTAAGTCTAAAAAATTAGGAATTTTTACCTCTTTTAATCAACGTTTAAGTCTAAAAAACAATAGAGTTATTATAAGTTTTTTTTCTACATCTTTTAAAACATTAAATATGAGCATGTTAGGGCTAGCTTGTAAAATAATTAATATATTATCTCACTAAAACATTTATACTAATAAAAATTTAATTTTAGCATATAAATTTATCCCTTGATATAAGAGAAAGTAACAGTTTTACTTATTGTTGTTCACCATATAATATTTAATTATTATTTTATTATATAATAAAAAAAAAATATTGTTAAATAGTGTAGTAGAATTGTTATAAAATTATATGATTTTTTTTTTTACAATATGAATTTAATATTTTTTTATGATTTGATAATATAAACAAATCTATACTTAACTTTGACAAATAAAAATAATAATTACTTTAGTAAGTATTTAATGTATATACTAAATAGGAATATATTTGGTATAATCAGATACCAAATATAATTAAATAAGTCAAAGTGTACATTTTTATTTGGTATTTGATTTTTTTATTATTAAAATCTTTTTATTATACTTACCTTTTTAAAATAAAACAAATAAATAAATCAATTAAATAAATAAAATATTATAATACCAAAACAATAATGGCATTTAATGCAGTTGACTTTTCTGGATAGTAAATGTAGTACTCCCTCCATTTTGAAATATAAGGCATTTAAGGTTATTGCACAAATATTAAGGAGACATTAATTAATGAATAAATTGACTAAATTAACCTTATTTACTCTAATCACAACCACTCCACACTTCCTTAATTTCAACACAATGAGGGTATATTTAGAAAAAAATGCAAAAATTTGTCTTGATTTTTGAGCGCGCCTTATATTTCAAAAAAATTGAGAAATCTTTATACGCCTTATATTTTAAAATGGAGGGAGTAAATAGAATCTCCTTTTATATAAATATAGATTATATAATACGGAAATAGTAATGTAATAAATGTTGTTGACTTTTCTTTATACTAAATCTGGTAAATGATATACCTTTTAATATAAGTATAGATATGCATGCTAGAACTCTAAAAGAGTTCGTTAAGAATTAATAGGAAAAAGGAGAACACAATTTCTAGTCCGAAAGGGCAGGCAGCGGGCACGACACCTGTATCACCCCACTAGCTGGGGTTGACGATCGAGCACGTGATCCGAACGTATCTGTTCATGCCAAAAAAATTCCTACTCAGTTTTGGACGACATGACATGTCCTGAAAAGTGTCTTGATATCAAAAACCTACTACAAATGTCCATAAATATCTATGAAATATCCCTATGATTTGGAATGCATATAACGCTAGAGAACTTAACATAAAAGATATGAAATTGAGATAGAATATAAGATAGTTCATGTTCATCTTGTGTTCATTATTATTTCATTACTTGAGAGTTCTAAACACACAAGTACGCCGAAATCTTGTGTATTTGAAGTGCCATTATACAGAAGATAAAAGTCGTATCTTGGAGACGCTTGTCGAAAAACAGTGTCAGTGGCAATTTCATCTTACGAAAAATGTGTTTCATGTGCCTCAACTTTATTTATTATTTGATTTTTTGTTCAAGTTTGTTCTAGGATCGTGTTCGTGATTCATTTTCGTTGTTTGATCGCCCATTCGTCATTAATATTCTCCTTCAGTTTTGTTGTTTGCCATTCTCCGGGAAGGCAAGTTCGTACACTCAAACCCAACATCAACTACTTTTATGTCTCCATAACTGTGATGAGCTTGAAACCATGAAACGAGTTTACAAATTACAACGCCGTGGTCGAGTAAGACTAAGATCATCATCTCATGGTTGGATGAGAGTGAAAAAAACAAAGTATTTAATCGCTTTATTAATCAAGCCTATTGAGTAATGACTAATAAGAAATACTATAAAACAAACCTATTGAGTAATGACTAATGAGAAATACTATTCTTTTTATCTTACTTAATCTTCTACAATTTCTCCAATTCAATTAAAAAAGTTATTATATGCAGTTCAGATATGGAGATCTGATTAGTTGTTCGAATTTTGACCTGAGTTTTCAGTTTTGGAAGCTTGAAATCTGCTGTCACTTTTCGCTTTTGGTTGGGAAGTGGCCAATGTGTTGGGTAGTGGGGGCATTAGCAGCGGATTCGCAAGTAGTAGGGGAAACTTTATTCTATAGTTTGTTGTGTTTTAGGTGTGTGTGTATGTTTTCTTTTGTGTTTTTGACAAGTCTCGGTTGTGTCCGAGTTTTAGTCTCCTGTGTTGAGTATTTTGTTGTCTTCCGTTTTGAAAATGTTTTGGATGTCGATTATTCCCTTGGCGGTCTGTGTAAGACCAAGGGAACTTATGTTTAAGTTTTGTCCTAGTTCTTGTGACATCAGTTGATATTTCGACTGTACTCTTTTATAAGTTTAATATATTATTATCGTTGGCAAAAAAATAAAAAATTTATAATCTTTATATGTTCTCAAAAAGAAAATCACATTTCTAACTTTCAAACATTACCATTTAATATTTTATTATTTTTCATATGACACCAACTCTATTCATCAGTGTGTTTTATTTCATATTCATTCAAAATATGTAAAAAATACTATATTTTTCCTAACTTTATTCTTATGAGATAATATTGTGGGGAAATTTCTATATCCAATCATCATTGGCCACGGAATCCATAGGATTATTGGCTCAAGAAAAATGTGGATGAAGCATATTATAAAGACTCCAATTTAGGTGAGTTTTGATTTGCACAAACTTTCTTAAAAAAGATAAGCACGATTAGGACACTTTGAGTACAGTTAAACCATCAATTTATTTGATAAATAGAGTTGGTTGAAGTATAGTCATCTCCAATTTATGAACCTCTTGTACGTGTCCATTATTTGCACTTTTCTTGTGTCAAATATTGCTTGTGAAAAATAAATTTAAATAGAAAATTTGCACACAATCTTTGATTAAGATTATATGACACTCCAATATAAATCATCAATTTCAGGAAAAAATGTTATATGGCCTACAGAAAATCTCACATGTTCATAAATAATGATACGAATGTTAACTAAATATATTCATTATTCATAAATTTGATTAAGAAAATGTGAAATCATTCTAAAAAGCTTATTGCCTAGCTTATGGTAGTAATTTTAATTGCCAGAAAGTGGAGTTGTTGGACAAGTGGAGTAGGTGCTAGAAATTAGACTACGTGCACTTAACCATTCTTTACTTAAAAAAAAATTTTGAAGAAACAGATCAAGATTTACACTGTTTAGAATTATTCACCAATCTTCGAACGTAATGATGATAATTTATGCCCAAGTGTTGCACAGATGATGTTAAAACATTTAATACTTTCTTACAAAATTGCAAACTCATATTTTATGTTTTTTTTAAAGTATAATATTTGAGTACGATAATATATGCATTTGTTGAAAAAATACAACTATTTAGCATTGTTTTGAAGATATGTGATTGTCTATTAGTTAGAGCGTCTAACAAATTTATCGAAAAGTATAATTGTCTAAAAATATGACTATATGAGCAATCAAACGAGTTATTATTGTACTACCTTTTATTTATCATAAATATTATGCTAAATAAATATAAACAAGATAACATACACAGTTATCATAAACGTGCATCTAGCTGTCCAAAATGAGAGGAATAGAAATTGCACGAACAAAACGTACGTGAGCTAAAAAGCCTAAAAGTATCTCATGCCAGACGAGGAATGATTGAGAAAACAATGTATTTAATGAGGCCAGCTTTATTTTATACTTGAGAGGTGAGATTTTTAAATGCATTTGTAATTGAAACCACATAAACTTTTTTCTTCTCTATTTATTTATTATTTATTATTTTTGGCAAAACATTGAGGGCACAAGTAGCAACCTAGAAGACATGTCAACAGATTTAGATGATATAATTGATCTATTTAAACTGATTCTCATGCATTATTTCAACCATACAACCTTCAAAACAAGATATCTTAATGATCAGAATTGATTATTTTAAAAACATATAAGCGGTTTTGAAATATACAATTATTTCGTAAGCTTTAAGATTTACATTCTCGAAAGAACAAAGGAAAAAACATAGTAACAACTCTTATATTCTCCAGGAAAACAATAAAAATAAAATAAAATCAATCCTACCAGTGAAGGCACGGGTTTAAGAATGAATTAAGTGAATTAAAGTTGATGTGATGTGTAAGAATGATTGGTTGATACTATTTAATTATATTGATAATATTGAAGATAGTGGAGTTGAGTTAAATTTGCGTTTTGATTGGTTTTTTTACTGTAGAATTGGTATACAATCGCCCCCTAAGCAAACTGAAACTTTGACTTCTAAGCAAACTGAAGTGTATCAAACAGTACAAATCAGTTCACCATAGGGTAAATAAGCTCACAATAGATGGTACTTTCATGCTTCAAGTTTACATGTCTCGGCAAAAATGATCTCGGCTTGCAGGAAATTCATAGCAAGCGATAATTGTTGGCATGTGAAAGTCAAATATGTTTATATATATATATATATATATATAATATATATACATATATTTATTTATTTTTTTAAT
Organism: Striga asiatica; assembly: GCA_008636005.1. Taxonomy (NCBI): domain Eukaryota; kingdom Viridiplantae; phylum Streptophyta; class Magnoliopsida; order Lamiales; family Orobanchaceae; genus Striga; species Striga asiatica. The sequence goes on along the minus strand of BKCP01004439.1, from coordinate 151,316 downwards.
TTGTACTTTTATATTGAGCAAAAGTGTAATGCCGAAAAGTCTAAGGTTCTCAAACTAGGTGATTGTTGGCATGTGAAATGACACTATTTTTCACGAAAAATCAGAGTTATCTATTATGCTGCTGATCAATCAGAGTTTTTACTTCTAGAGAATCCTAATAGATATTTCAGTATGTTCTACTGAAAGGAAGATCAAAGAGTATATACTTTTCATTAACTACGTTGAGATGACCACAATTTAGTACAGTTTACAGCTCGACCAATTTCACCGTATTAATAAAGAATTATGATTGTGCACTTTCCTATTCTGTAGACTTTTCAAACCATAAAAGAGTATTCTCTCTAGAAAATGAAACTTTTAACGGTAGTTATATCCAATTTTTTTTTTTTTTCTCTCCTGTAATATAGTTATGTACCTGATTATGAAAAGAGACACGTGGCGTCGTTTGGACTCTTCAAACTTCATTCGAACAGGTTCCAAGTTGATATCAAATCATAGCTAGCAATAAACTGCACCTAAACCAAAAATTATGTTTGCAGAAAGTAGCAACAGTCAGAGGAGCTTTTACGGAAGATTATGTGTTCATGCATAAGTCAGTAATTTGACTAATATATGACCTACAATANGAACATAAACATCAACAAATCAAACTGACAACTAATTGTAATATTTCCATTTTTTTCTGTTTCCTTTTTCTTCTTTCCGAGCGTTGCTGTCTTGAGTAGTTCACAGTATAAACTAGAAAAAAAAAATAGAAATAGATAGTTCACAGTATAAACTAGAAAAAAAAAAATTCAAGCTAATCGATCCAAATTATCTCTAAGGTAGATGAACAAAAATAAACGCAAGGAAAGTACCTATGTTCGAGCTCATATAATTAGCAGTAAAACTGAAAGCACAAGTAAAAATTAAACTATACATAATTTGAATTGATCATAGATCGAAAGATAATTTCTTTCGCTAAACTTGATTATAATAAATCAGATTTGGTTATAACAAATGAGTAAGTTTCTTTCTTCCTTTTCTTTATTGGCTGAAGCATCGAATTTACCTCATTAAATTGATCGAGTAACTATTAAGGAAAAGTATAAGGATACGGAACTAGCGCAAAACTGAAAATAACGAACTCTTAAGTGTACACAAGTAGCGCAAAACTGAAAATAACTAACTCTATTTGTACACAAGTAGCGCAAACTAGCAGAATCTTGATGAATTCAACTGCAAGAGATGATGAACATAATATCATATTAATTCCTTATCTTTAAAATTTTGTCACACTTTTCACGTCATTTCTCATTCTTAGTCATCTTAGTTGCTTCAAATTTCTCCCAGGACGCAAAATTTAATCTCTATTGTTGTTTGTTTTTTGATATATAGAAAACAAGGATATCTTGATTATTGTAAATGGTAGCTGTTCTCCTGGAAAATGATACCATAGTATAATGCATTTGAATACAACTGGCCCATAACATTAACACAGAATCATCATTTGTGCACAAATATGATGCATGAACTCAAAAATTATAAAATAGATCAAAGCACTAAATTCTCTTGCACTCAAACTCAAACTGGCAAACATAATTATCTTTCTTTCTACATCATAAACACTAATATAAATAAGTGCAGCAAATCAACAGTTTTCATCAGTATTAACATAGTTCATACAATATACTCCAATCACACATAATCCCCAAATAAAAGATTCGCCAAACTCGCAAAAAAAAAAATGAGCAGATTAAATGCAAATGCCGAGCCATTCTTCCCAGGTGCACAAACAGCAGCACAAGTGCCCAATCAGCCGTTAGATGGCACAAGGGAAGAGAGGTCATTATACATGACCTTCTCAATTGGGTCTCCCCTAGTGTGGAGAGAAATCAGCCAACATTTCAAAAAGTGAATATATTTCAATATATACTAATCATTTTTTTTTTAATCAAGCGAGTTAGTCTGCGAATGAATTAAAAAGAAAAGAAAAAAAAAATATGAAAATATATTTCATGCATGATAATATTTAGTTTGACTGACTTTGTTTTTTCTAATCACTCGTGTTGTGACAGTGAGTACGGGGAATGCGTGGAAAATGTGTATGTGCACGACCGACATAGTGTTGGTCGACCGAATAAAGAATTCGAGTTCGGAAGGATCCTCTTCACAAATGCAGAGGTGCCCAATATGATAATGGGCAATAATGAAAAAGTGAAGCTACGGGTTGGGGGCAAGCCTCTTTGGTTGAAGAGATATGTCGCTCTAGATCAACGGCCCAAACAATAACTACAAATCGTTATATATATTTTTTTAATATATATATGGCATATTTGAATGTTGTCTTTCGGGGTTTTCNTTTTTATCTCCTTTTTTGGGGGTTGAGAACTTACATATATCAAGTGGTATGGGTATCGATATGATATCTTACGGTTTGAGAAGATGAAATGTTTGAGCACTCCAAATAAAGAGGTAGTTCAATTTCCTTGCATTTAAAAAAGCTGAAGTCTCTCTATGTGATATTATTTAAATAAGCCAAATAATTTTAAGTTAAAAGCAAAAGCCAAGAAAAGGGGACAAACAAAACATCTGAAACAATGGATAATCCTATTGAACCAAATGGAGTGAACAATTATGAACATGCATTTATTTTAATTGTAACACTTGAGGATGGTATGCATTTGCTGTCCACATATGCGCTCGACTTGCACCTCATAATAAAAGCGACTGAATTACTAAAGGTCTATGCAACGCTTGCAACACTTTCACATATGTGCAATGTCAATGCAAATATTTTTGTAGGACTTCAAAAAGGTAACTTCCGTAGTTGTTCCTTAAATGTGCACAGTTCAATATTTCATGATCTATAACTGCATACCTTACACTAGTAACATTCAGTTGACAACAAAATCTCCATGCATGTAAGCAGAATCTAAAAACACTAAAAGTTGTCAGGGGACATGTGACATTATAATATATATAACATGGTCTCTTTCTACTTTTACAAATGTTCTCTTAGGTGGATTTTTTCCCTATTAAACACATATCAGTACTATAAATCAATTCACACAAGTATAATTCAGCGCATAAGTCAGTTCATAATGATCTCCATGTCAATTTTACATGTCTAAGCAAAAATGACCTCGACATGTGCCAAAATTTAGGAATCTCATATTACTGGCATTTGGATTTTTTTCTTTACAGAAAATGTTGAATTTCAAGAAGCCAAAGGTTGACGAACAAGGTTATTCGACTCACATTCGATCTTGTATGCGATTATCTGTTAGGGTTCTAGTAACAGCATTTAGTATTTCGGCTACATTGGCTATAAACTGCACATGGCAAGAAATTGTTGGAAAAAATGTAAAAAGATTTTACGACTCAAACTTGAAAAGAGAGTTCAAATACCTGCTATATTTAATTATCAGAATTCTAGATCACGGTTTCCAGAACATTCTGTTGTGTTGGTTGAAAGTGAAACATTGCATCCGGATTCCTGTAGTTGTAAATAAGTCCAAGAAATCACACCCTATCACAATACGATAAAAATAAATCGAACAAAGGAGTCTAAAAACACATTCATTGCTAATGAAAGATGAATAGCTTCAAAAAGAAAAATTAGGCAGTGCTTGGAGTACATTAACTACCCATAGCAAAATGAAGTTCCAAGAATATGATAATACTATTTTCACGAAAAATTGAGTTATCTATTATGCTGCCGATCGATCATTCTGAGTTTTTATTTCTAGAGAATCCTAATAGGTCTTTCAGTATGTTCTTACTGTAAAAGGGAGATCAAAGAGTATATACTATTCACTAACTACGTGTAGATAACCACGTTTACAGCTCGACCAGTTTCACCGTATTAATAAAGAATTATGATTGTGTAATCTCCTATTCTGTAGAGTTTTTAAACAATGAGAATTATTCTCTCTAGCAAATGAAACTTTTAACTGCAGTTATATCTACTTTGTGTTTTTTTTATTTTTTTTGTTTTTCCTTTCCTGTAATAATATAGTTATGTACCTGATTATGAAAAGAGACACGTGGCGTCATTTGGACTCTCGAACTTCATTCGACAGGTTCCAAGTGTATATCAAATCATAGCTAGCAATAAACTGCACCTAAACCAAAAATATGTTTGCACAAAGTAGCAAAGTCAGAGGAGCTTTTACGGAAGATTATGTGTTCATGCATAAGTCAGTAATTTGACTAATATATGACCTACAATATCTTGATGTTACATATCCCAAACCATGGAAATTACAGATCTAGACTCGAATTATTAAGAAAGTAGTACAACGATGCTAATAGAACATGAACATTATGAACAGAACCACAAATCGATGAACTTGTGTTTACCACACTAAAGGTCCACTGGGGAGACAAAA